>JAPYYS010000616.1:0-37422 GCA_030522525.1 Campopleginae sp. 14b | reverse complement strand
TGAAAATTATTGAAAACAAATAAAAACCTCGGTATCGCATCATTGCTCTTTTTGTGCTTTTTCGTTTTTCGCGAATCTCGCTGCTTCTCCTCCAGCCTGATTTTCTCAGTTGCTGCACCATCTTGATCGCCCATTTCTAATTTCCTGATGTCCGGACGCAATCTCGAATCCGTCGGACAGAGTGTCTTTCCCATTCCGGGATCCATCTCGTTCAGGGACATGGCGAAACTCGTGAACTGATAATACTGCATCCGATCAAACGTGTCGTTACCATTTTCCACATTTATTTATTATCGTACGTCTCGATTAAATATTTTTTTATCGATCAAAAATTAAATTAAATTTTTATTTTTGATTAAAAATTAAATTAAGTTTTTACTTTTAATTAAAAATTTAAATCAATTTTTATTTTTGATCAAAGTTCAATTCAATTTTTCTTTTTGTTCAAAAATTTGATTTAGTTTTGAATTTTGATTAAAAAATTTGATTCAATTTTTTATTTTTATTTAATTAACTTTCCATTGACTCAAAAGATAAAATGAAATTGATGAATGGAAAATTTCAAATTAAACAAATTAATGATTTTTCGCGTTGAAAAAAAAAACCAAAATTCGCAAAATTATTTCAAGTGAATGGAAATGATTGATTAATTATGAAAATACTAACATTGGCACTATTGGGTGGTCTCGGTGCGACTTCCCAGAGGATCGTTGAGTTGGGAATTTCATCGATGGGTGGACAATCCTCGCCATCGGCACAAGCTTCGTCGATGGAGTCCTGATGCGAAGGTTTGAAGGCTCCAACTCTGAGACTATGAAATCTCGCGAGAACTTTTTTGTGGCCTGGACTTCCTTGAGGACTTTTAGCCTCGCGCTTTATCCTGTCGATCGTTTCGTCGTACAAGGCCGGGTCGCAAGCTCGTAGACTTTCGGTCCATTTCCCATAAAGGAAAATCAATTTTTTCTTGCTACGATAACGAATAAAATAAATTACGATTGTCGAAAATGAATTTCTGATCCAGGGGGTCAATTTGACCCTGAAAAATGGAAACAGCTTACTCAGGATCCGTTATGAAACCCTCCACTCGGTGAAGGTCTTTGCCGTTCCATCCAGCACTCTTGAAAGACAACGTGGCTTTCAAATTCGCTCCTCCGTATTGTTTAACCTCCAGGGCTCCCAATTGCTCTATCCAAAGTTGTCCAACCAGGACGTTGTGCAAAATGCAATTAACGTTTTGCCAGGTGTAGGCTTCTTTCCATCTAGACGGTGTTAAAAATGAATTAAAAAAAAAACAAACAAACAAACGACAAATATTAAATGGAAATTCAAATGATGCTGAAGTTTGCAACGTTGGGATGCAACGAAAAATATGTTGATTTTTATTAATTCTGTTCCATTTTTTTAATTATCCGAATTTTCCAACCCCATGGATTTCTATGAGGCAAAAACCTATCATTTTATAATTGCAATTTATTTCTGAATATAAATAATGGGCCTTGGCAAATAAAAAAAAAAACGAATTTCATTGCATTTCAACGATGCAATCTTCAACTTCATGAATTCGAATAATTTGGATTTACTTGGCGAATAAAAATCGATCAAAAAATCTCGATACAAATGTGTGATTAGAAAATTCATCAGTTCCGTAGCTCCGGAATTCTGCCCCATAAATATTCTCTCATACACAAATAAAACAGGTGACGATAAAATTTCGGCATGAATACGAAACTTACGCTGGCAATTCCACAGTTACAATGCCTTTCGGATGGACTTCGATCGACTTGCCCCAGAACTTGAGTTTTGGGTGAATGCTACCATGAAAGACGAAGCCATCGCTGTCAGCATGAAAAGCTGAGACAGGAGGATGATGAGACACCTGTTCGCAGACTATGCTGCAAATTTATAAAGAAGCAACGATCAGGAAAACATGATGATCGATTGTGCTCGTTATCACGAGGGAATAAGATTAAAATTAAAATTGAATGGCGTTAAAGTTTCATTACCGGAAGTCTTCTCGCTGCAACTCGTAAGTCTCGCCGAGTAAAGGGTTGAAAGGTTTTCCCAGTCTTTCCCAATTTGACGCCAAAGCACTAACGGCGAACGCAGCGACGTACTAGAAAATCGAGCAAACAGGAAAAGTAGTATTTGTTTTTGCAAACGAAAAAACAAAAAATCAAAGTCGTTAAAATGTCCGAATTGATGGAAAAAATGATGAATCTCATTTCTTGCTCGCTATAAATTTTTTATCACGTCGTATTTACTGATTCATTTTCCCATCGACGAACCAGAACGTTAACGCGACGATTTAATCGAGTTTAATAACATTCAGCCATCACAGAACATGCTCCGTCATATTTCTCCTTATTTGATAATAAAGCTCCAAGGAATTATGCAAAGTTTGCCTTAAGCTGTTGGTGTCAAAGGAAAATCTAATTACTTGCAATCTGTTGACGGGATTCTGTTCCATGGCAGCGATTTTAAGCAACTTTGCGTATTCCATGTACTCAGCAACCCGTTGAAGAAACGAGAGTGGCTCGTTGAACACGACAGGCATTGTGATTTTGCTCAGATCCTTGCCCAGGGACAATACCGAGCACAGATTTACCTCCGAGTGTCCCGGAGCTGGCAGCGTAGTTCTTTATGTTTTGTGTTGTTGTTTTTTTTTTATGCAAAAGATAAAAATGATTAGTTAAGTAAACGAGAACTTTGGGGATGTTCAAAGTCAAAAGTGCGACGTAGAAAGTGAAAAATATTCGGCATTCAAAACCGTGCGATTTATTCAAGGAATTCTCAAATTTTCTTCCATTTTTTTTCTTTCCTTTTTCATTCGCTAGCTCAATCTTTTTTTACGTACAATATTTTCACTCAATTCTTTTTGGCACATCGAAAAAGTAAAACACATCGTTCTGTCCCACTTCACCGTCTGCTCAGAGGCACAGCAAATAATTTGCACATTGCTAGAACGAATTATTTCGTCCAAGAATATTATGCAGCAGTCTATTTTTCCTGTCAAGCTGCGAGACCAGTTGCATAACGATATAAACTTGTTCGAGAAGCTCAAGAATTATTGAGTTACCATTCGTCCCTCTTGCTTTCTCTTCCCCTCTCCAGATAACAAATTACATTTCTTCGAATTCAATCAAGCAAGGATATTGAATAATGTACAAAAGAGAGATAAATCAATAAATTTGTTAGTTTAAAAAATGTCCAATTGTTTTCACGAGCTCTCGAAATATACTGCGGTCTCTGGTACCCGAATATTTTGATCTAATCTAATCTTTTTTATGGTTAACAATACAAAATTGTGAATTTTCAAATTTTCTATGGGGATTTTCATAGTGTTTTTTTTTTTTGCACAACGGACACGCCGCAATAATCTCAGGATGACGAAGGTTTAACCAATATGACAATTTGATTTTTGAAAGTTATGCAACCATAAAATTATTTAGAATTTTTATGATTAATGAAAAAAATCGTTTTCATCGTTTTTTTAATTCGGACACACTCCAGGTATGGTTTTAAAAAATTGTTAAATTTGATTTGTGCTACGAAGGTTACGAAAAATGATTTTGGTTTTCTATGGTTGAAAGATATGAACTCCGGGCAACCATAAAATTATTTAGAATTTTCATTATTAACGAAAAAAATTGTTTTCATCGTTTTTTCAATTCAGACACTCGAATTTTGGTTTTAAAAAATTGTTTAATTTGATTTGTGCTGCGAAGGTTACGAGAAATGGTTTTGGTTTTGTGTGGTTGAAAAACATGGGCTCAGGGCTGAAGAAAAATCGTTGTTATCGAAAAAATATGGCACTGCTCAACATGTCGTGTTCGATGGCTATAAATACAAGTAGGCGAACTAGGTAAATCAGCCGGTTCGAAAATACCTGTTGTCTCGTAAATAAGCGACGAGAGGCCTCGTTTTTGTACGAAACGCGTTGAATGTAGTACGCAGAACTGAATCATGGCATCGATTATAACCAATATATGGATTTGCAAGCGCGGGGAAGAGTTACGGAACGAAGACTAGAAACGTTGTGCCCGAGAAGGGGTAACAATGTGGACTTGTTTATAATTATTCAACATTGCTTTCACCCAAAGGGATGATGTTCTCTCGATCGAGGCCAGGGGGCAGGAGAGTCGTTATTTATAAGAGACATCGCGAGCTTGATTAATCGTGATGTCGATTAATTCCTCCAATCAAATTGCCACGAATTCTTTCCTGGATCTCTTTGATAAATGAATAACTGGAAAAACTCTCGCGATAAATAACTCGAGATCGATGAAGCCGCGTTGAATTTGGCACACAAAAAATACCATAAAAATGAAATTTGGAGATAAAATTTGACAGGATTTTTATTACCGAAAATAAAATAACAATTAATCGAATCGAGCATCGTGGCTCCGGGAAATAAAAGTCCAAAACGTTGATAATCACTAGTATGAAGTTGGCATTAAGGTGGAGACTCTTTGTGCCAACAATTTTGACAGATTCAACGTTTTGTCTATAATAGCCATAAAATTGAGAGGGAGAATAAAATAAAAAACGTTTAATTGTGGCTAAAATAAAATGTAAATGGTGAAAATGGACGAACCTGTGCTGTAGCTTTTCACTGGCCATTGTACGTAACAATTGTTGGTATGAAGATTTTCGAAGAACGTTGACGAGAGCGACGAGGAGGAGGAGGAGGTCGTTGGTTGGCTATTGCATACGTGCAATGTAACGTTAAACGTTCTCGTGTCTATGAAGCTACCCTTGTTCATCCAAAAGCCCAACATTCGTTGAAGGATAAGAATAAAAAAGTGAAATCAATGCGGATATTAAAAAATAATGAAATACATGCTTTTTGTGGTGGTTTGAACGTCACTCTTTCGTCACTGCAAATCCTCGTTCCACTTAATTCTTCTTCGTAAGCTTTGTCCTCCAATATCTAAGCTACACTGAATATTTTTATTTCTTTTTCGTCGAAAATATGTTGGCGTCGTAAACGTTCACAGTTTCGCGCGCATATCCGAAAAAAATAACGCCTCGTCACACTTTATCATCGAGTCCAAACTGCTCGGGAGGAAGAGAGCTCTCGTAACTATCGATCGATACAACCAAAGGGAAAACCACGAGATATATATCACTGTGACATCGCGTCTAGGCTGAGTTTCTCTTTGCGATCAGCTGTAAGCACGACTGCAGGTTCAAAACGTTTCGGACCGGTTTCAACAACCCCTTCTTTCCACCCTCCAACTCTTTATCTCTCCTACTCGCTCTCTCGTATTCGGGCCAACCGTATTATCTTCCACTACCTTGTGTTATTTTATCTCGCCATATCTTTGTTACACCCTCTATCGACCTCCATTTCCCTTCTTTTACTCGAGCCTCTCTGCCCGCCCCCTTCTCTCCCGGCTTATTTAGACTCACCCTTAGTTACTCCCTTTCTCCTCTCACTCTCTCCCTCTCGCCACTACGTTTTTCTCTCTGGCGACGATGTGGGAATGTCGATAAATTCGGGCATGGGTACGAGCCTCGATGCTTAAGATTTCCGCTAGGGATCTTGTTTCATTCGGCCAACCAAAGGAAACCATGCGCGAGTCAACAACTCAAGAAATTCAAATTCTCACGTAATTTTTGACACCATTTTTTTCCTTATTTCCTTTGATTTAGCGTAAAAAATTATTTCGAAAATTCCCGATCGACAAAAACCGAATTCAGATTCTTGGTCATTCATCTTCGGTCCACGATTCCTTTGCCCATTTTTTTAAATCGCAATACTTGAGCATACAACTGCAAACAGTTTGCTCGAATGACCCAGAGATTCCATTTGAATTACGTAGGCCCAGTACGTGGGCGGGAAAACCCCCTTAACAATACTCGGCGGGACAGCCACACGTTTGCATACAGAAACAGTAGATATCAACTTTCCTCTCGTGCAGTTCATCACGGTTGACTAGTTACAAGCAAACCCTCGTGTCACATCGTTCACGAGCTTCGGATGAATCAATAATCACTTAATAAACGGATCCGCAGGTTGACTAGTCCCTCAGAGACAATGAGGTTCTTTGTCCGCGGCTAGAGCATCTAAAAGCCATTTACTGGCCATTTTCTTCAAAATTGAAAAAAAAAACAGCAAGCTCAGGAAATTTTCGCCGAACCGTCAACAATTTTCGATTTCCGAAATCTCACCGAAACAATTATCGGAATTTTTGTCAATTATTCAGATTTGCTGATTAGCTACAACATTTCTTTCCTGAACCAAAACCGTCGGCGCAGCTAGAAATTTTTTATTATTTTTTCCAGCGAGCTCGAAGGGAGTGGAAAAAAGAAGAAAAAAAAAGAAATCATGAAAATGTGCTATATCGATTCACCCAAAAACCAAATCGATGGCCGTACACGGCGGCTCACTCCGTTCCGCCGTTTGAAAGATCTAAAGAGCATCTCCTGGACATGTTCTTCAGAATAGAAAAAAATGCAGCAAGCTCAGAGCATTTTGAGCGATTTTTTTACAATTTTCAGTTTGGTAATTTCCGAAATGTCGTCGAGACTTGGAATTTAAGTCAATTCTTCAGATTTCCTAATTAGCCATGAAGTTTTTTACCTCAAAAAACTGTCGAATCATCTAGAAAAAAAAGTAATCTTGTCCAGAAAGCTTGAAGTAATTAGCACGAAGAAAAGGAAACATAAAAATCTGGTATATTGATTTACCTAAAAACCAAATCGATAGTTGGACGAGGTACGAAGCGGCTCACTCTGTTCCCCCGTTTCGTGGATCTAAAAAGTATCTGCTGGGCATGTTCTTCAGGATAGAAAAAAATGCAGCAAGCTCAGAGAATTTTGACCGAATTTTGAACAATTTTCAGTCTCGTATTTTCCGAAATGTCCTCGAGACTCGGAATTTTAGTCAATGTCATTTTTTACCTCAGAAAACCGTCGAATTAGCTAGAAAAAAATGTAATCTTGCCGAGAAAGCTCGAAGTGATTAGTAAAAAGAAAAGAAAACATAAAAATCTGGTATATTGATTCACCTAGAAACCAAATCGATAGCCGTACGAGGTACACAGCGGCTCACTTCGTTCCGCCGGATTCTCCAACTTTGTTTGGTCAGGTAGTGTACGTTTTTGTACGTGAGTATTGATATATATATGTGTGCAAATAAATATAGGTATAAAGATGTATGTAGGTAAATGTAACTATAACATAACTCTCATCGAATCGTTGTAGACAGCAATGAGAGACGTACGAGTTGTCTAGGGGCGCGCCAGCACCGCCCTCAGACAGTCTTTCAAATTCGCCGTCATTGTTCGAGCCCCGCGCTCGCTAAACTCCTGTGAAAACTTTGTGTCAAGATTAATTGAATAAAACTTCAAAGTGCCACGAAAATTCTGTGTTGAAATAATTGATCCTTTGATTTTTTCTCGTCCGGTCTCGTGATCAAGCGTCGGGTTAATTATTTCGCAATCTCGTCGATCAGTTTCCACAATTTCCGCCAAAAATCGGCCGAATATTTTGCCATTTATCGATCATGGATCGGGCTCGGCATAGTGAAGAATCCACGGACCATTTGCTCGTGGAGGAAGAATCCAAATTAGCTGAACAAACTCCTGCAGAGCCTCCCAATGACCAAGACAATGGAACGAATCTCGGCTCAAAAAAATATCAGAATAAACACATGAAAATGTATCCCGAACTGTATCGGAGCGATGTTTCCATTTATCCGAGTTACACGGACTTCAAATTGCCTTAGTAAGAATTTTCGCATTTTTTAGTCACGGTATTCTGGCCTCAGCCAATCCGAGACTCTGATTTTTCTTTTTCTTATTCCGACTAAGCGCCATCATTTGTCGTCGACGTGCATTAAAGAAAAAGAAGATAATGACTCGTCAACTTCATTGGGAAATACTGCACATCGCCATGATGCAGAGCTACGCGCTTTCCGGTGTCAGAGTCGATCGGATCTTCACTCTTGGATTTCCACCGAAAGCGACCCACGTCCCTGATTTCGCAACAAGTGCAGAACGGCTACGGATCAACCAGCTTTTGTTTGAGAGATGATTCCGAAACCAAGGACCTTGATAAAACGATACTTGATTAATTGCGGGCTGAGAGAAGCTGAAGAATTTTTTTTTTTCTCATTTTACTCCGGCGACGATTTCCATGCTGGAGAAACTTTTTCATTGCCTTCTCTAAAGGATCCCCACAATAATGAAGCAAGAAAAACAAAAAAAAACTGAATCTTGATGTCAAACATCGCAGTCACGGAATAAAATATTTTGGTTATCTCGTGCAGGATTGAGAAGAGTTTTTTTTCTTACTACTTCGGAATATGTTTCGTAATGCTTTTCAAAGCAGTTTGTTATCGATTCTGTACAGCTGCGGTGCCGCCCCACTGGAGCTATGGGGCATGGAAGTTCGTACGGTTTCTCTATCCTCGTTGCAAAAAAAGTCTCGAAACTTTTGTCCGCGTGACTAATTTTCTCCGATCTCTTCAGTGTTGAAAATAAGAAATTAACTCCTCGACATCCGACTTGAAAAACGGAATATTCATTTTTTCCAACGCCTGAAAAATGTTTAATGTTTGATTAATCGAACGTGAAAGTTTAAACAGACTCTGCAATATTTTTGTATCGATAACTCTCGACCTTCGCTTTACTGCCTCCTTAAATATTTTCGTTCCATACCGATACCGATACCAAAGTTTTTCCTGGCAGCTGGCCAAGCTCGAGGTGGCACAGATATCAGTGTTATAAACATTTGTTAGGTGAAGAATGGCTATATACGCCGAGTCACCGATGAGGAGGTCAAAACATTGGCACTGGAAATCGCTGGCACAAATGTCGCGACTTGTTATATATTCGCACCGAAAGATCCGAAAAATGTTCTCGCCATAAATCTGCCATTCCTCATAATGGTCATTAAGAATATGAAGAAATATTTCACCTTCGAAATAACGGTAAACCTCAAATTATGTTCCTTTTCTGTGAGAGACCAAAGCGCGAATCATTGCGATATATTGCCCTTAACTATCCCACGGTTCTCAGGTTCTCGATGACAAACGTATGCACCGAAGATTTCGCATTAGTAATTTTCAATCCACGACCAAAGTCAGGCCTTTCTGCACCACTATGCCAATCGGATTAGCCGGAGGTTGGAATCAAATACAATTTAATCTTGCGGATTTTACTAGACGAGCTTATGGCTCGAGTTATATTGAAACAACGAGGATGCAGGTTCATGCCAACTGCCGAATACGCAGAATTTATTTCGCGGACAGGTACGAAAAAAATCCTTTTCCTCTTCAATTTTTGTTCTCTCATGTAGAAACTCACTTTACCTCGCAATTCGTCTCAGCCCTTCGAGTACACACTGGGTCGTTTTGACCCCAAAATACACAAAAGTGAAGCAATTCGTGGCGCTGCTTTTTAATAAACCGAACGTCTGACCCGATTTTTAGGATCAAACGTTTCCCGTACTATTATTCTCCTTTGCTCCCTCGTTCGTGTTATTGCTAATTGAATCGAAAATGAAAGATTGTACACGGAGGACGAACTGCCAGCGGACTACAAGCTGCTGTTTCCGGAGCGTCGACAGTCTATAGCGCGAGGAAGTTCATTTCAAGAAAAAAAACCAGGAAGGAAATCGCAAGGGAGAATATCAATGGGAGCTGTACCGCCGGACGGGGCGCCAGCATTTCGTGGAGAATCAGAAAAGTTGGAGGAGGACGGAGACAGGAGAAGAACGACGCCAGTCGCTTCGGTCGAGGCTTCAAAAACGGTCGTCGCCCCGTTCGGAGCTTCCAGAGTTCAAATCGAGGTACAACCCCTCGAATCCGAAGGTGAAGAGACTACGGAACACGAGTTGGAGCCGGAATCGGAGCTCGAAGAGACACAGGTCGAGGAAGACGTAGAACAACCCGAAGAAACGGCCGACGTCGAGGAACAAGAAACTACGCTCGCGGAACAAGTCGAAGAAGACGACGAACAACAAACGGAAACGGAAACGGAAGTCGAAGAAGAACGAGAAGAAGAGGAAAAAGAAGAGAGAGAAGAAACGATAGCCACAGGCACGGAGGACGAGAACGAAGATGCTCCTGAATAAGAATGAAAAATCCATCAAATAATACGAAAATAAATAATCGATTAATACGTCGAGGAAGCTAATGTTACTTCTCATATATTTTAAATTAATCTCGCACAATTTTCCAACAACTCTACGAAATAAAGATGAAACAATAATTATATGGACTCGTAAATGTCTAAAGAATTGCAACCAATGAGGAAGAGTTTTTATTACTAAATTTGTTACCGTTTGAATGAATCTTAATTCCGATTCATGAATAACGATGATCGTGAAAAATATTTAATCCCAAAAATCACTCGTTTTTTTGTAAATCAACTTATGTCTGTGTTTTTCGTTTTTTTTTACGTTTCCTCCACTCGTTCTGTCGTTCCTTGGATTGATCGCCTTCGTCTTAAGGGACGTCATAATCGTCGTCTTCGCGCTTTCTCTTATTCGTTTCCTCAGCTTCGGTTTTAATTGCAGGAGTTGGCTGGCTCCCGGAAATCTGAATCTTCGGCTTTGTTGCCGGCATCTTGCCAGCTCCGCTTGTTGTTGATCCTGCCCAATGACATCTTATTAGTTTATAATCTTCCGGCGTGACAAAAGAGATTTTCTGATGTTTTTTTCTTGTGGAGGATCTTGAGGAATTTTGGGGAAATAAAGTTTCTCACGGTTTACGGATTTCATCGTGAGACTGATGACCGGGGTGGGACGCTTAGTGCAATTTTGGAATCGGGGATCTGGGAAGGTGCACAACGTTTTGGTTAATTCTGAAAAAAAGTCAATCCATCTTTTTTCTTTCGTTTGAGAAAAATGTTTACCTGTCGAAAATTTGAAGACAGGTTTTGGTATAGAAATCGTTTGGGTCCTAGCGACGGTTGCCAAAGTCGCCGGCCGCTTCACGATGGATAAATTCGTTTTGTTTCCCTCGGATTTAACTCTGGCAGTAACGCCGGCACCTCCCATGCCCGAATTGCTCATTGCATGAACCGATTTACCAGTCGGTTTTTTGACAACATTCTTGAGCCTGTAATTGGTAGCGTTGAGGCAGTAACGATCAGGCGGCAATCTCAGGCCGTTGTTTGGCTTGACGAAAGGCAGTGGAATATTGTTTTTCGCACGAGCAACATCCAGAAGAACGTCTCGTGGAGGAGGGTTCGTAAAGGTACGATCCAATTGCATTTTTACCGCTAATCTCACATCGTCGAGATCGATAAATTTCTTTTTTGCATGATTTGCGTAAATTCTGCTGTCGTCCAGGATACACGTTATGTAGCCTGGAATTTGATATTCTGGGGTTTTAGAGGTTATGGTGAAAAGTTCATTATTAGGCGCGCTAACGCAGACCTTCGTTCCCGAATGCGGAACTTGAAACTCTACCAATTTATTTGAAAAGGAATTAGAAAATACTCACGATAGGTGAATTCGAGCAATTGGTTTATGACTTTGGGCTCGTAATCAACGATTCCCATGTCTTTCATTATTGACATTATAACCTGAGCATCTTTAGGTATGTGTTTTAAGCTGCTCATCGTTTTTGCTTTCTCCGCCATAATTGCAAAGTCGACGGGCTCAGTAATTCCGAGAAAAGTAGAAACTTTGCGGAGTGGGTGCACAGATTTTTATTTGTTAATTTACATTAAGAATTGTAATTTATTGACAACTTTTCACTGAGACACAACAGCAAAAGCCATCCTTCGATGGCTTTGGCCTCTCTGTTCCAACTGCGATCAGCGCCTGGACGCCGTGAGTGCCAGATTTGTAAACGATTCACTCTACATTGCCCGCTGTTGTCGCGCTATATCGATGAATTAGAACGATAAAGGCCAAGGCGTGAGTCGAGGGTAAATTTGGAAATATTTTTGCTATTCGCAATAATGTAATTACAATACCAGGAATCACTGAACGACCCTTGATCGATATTAAACAAAAGAAATCAAATTTAAAGGAGCTAATTCAGTAAGAACGTGAAAATGTTAAGTGAGAACTCGATCGAGCACGCTGGAAACTTGAAAACCGACTGTATAAATACGACTTCCGGTTTAAGAGCTCGCAAGCCGCACATGTGTTTCCGAAAACCGTGACAAAACTACCGCATGCCGAGAGTTCTAATTTGAGGTTAGGTTTTCTTCACGGCCACCACAACAGTGCCATTGTTTATAAATATTCTTCCACACTTAGACAAATGATCGTAAGATCCGAGTGATTTAGGAAAATGTCTACCTGTAGGATACACAACGTTAGATTTTATAATCTCGAGCCGAAAGCCGTTACTTGTTTGTGCTACGAGGAAAATAATAATACATTGGCACTTTCCAGGTTAGTCCTACACCCGCAATAATATTTCTCAAATAATTTTATGTTCAAATGGGCTGATTATTATTGGTATTTACGAACCGAACCAAAATCATGATAAAGCTTGTAAATAAATAAATTGTCACTGTGACCAAGTGACAGCCACAATCCTCATTAGAATAACATAATTATTTACCTGTTGCGCGTTCGAACGACAATTGTGAACAAGAAACAAAAAACCATTAACTTTTTTCTGGCATTTTTGCAGAAGCGACAATTCTATCGAAATATGGAACGTATCAAACGCACCGTTCCTCGAATCAGTGATCCCAGGACATCCAGAAGACTCGGTAGAGTCGATAATCTGGATAAACCGAAGACTTTTCTCTGTAGGTTTAAGAGGAATGGTGTCCGAGTACGACTTGGACGAAATGAGTGTAAAATATGAGATGGCAGTGACGGGAGGAGCGGCGTGGTGTATAGACGTGAATCGGCACAAGACTCGAATAGCGGTGGGCACGGAAAATGGATATATAAACACATTCACAGTCTGTTCGGATTCTCTGTTGTACGAGAGGATATTCGACATGCAGAAGGGACGAATTTTATGCATAAAATGGGACCTGACCGGAGAAATGATATTTACCGGCTCCTCGGACACTGTAAGGGTATGGAATTCGGTGTCTGGACACGCGGTGCACAAAATGACGACGGCGAGGAAATACTCCAAGAAAGAAACGATCGTCTGGTGTTTAGCACTAACGGACGACAACCACGTAGTCTCTGGTGATTCTCGCGGGGTTTTGTCCTTTTGGGATCCCATAACTGGCACCCTCATAGAAAGTCACGAAAGTCATACCGCCGATATCTTAGCAATAGCCATGTCGAACGAAGAAAACGTTGTTTACTGCGCGGGCGTTGATCCGGTTGTCCGCAGCTTTGCTAAAGTAACTTTGAAATCGGGCGGTCGTCCGCAATGGGTCAAAGGAATAGAGAGACGTTTACATGCCCATGACGTAAGGGCTCTGGTCGAAGCGGGCGGTAAACTTTATTCAGCCGGTGTGGATGGTTATCTCGCAGTTTCGAGTTACCCACCAAAACTGCTCATCAAATATCCACCGTTCTTGAAACCTCCTTGCGTCAAAGTCTGTCGTAAGTCTCGCTGCGTCATGCTGCGCTACACGAATTATCTAGAGCTTTGGAGACTGAGCAGGCCTGTCAAACTGTCCAAAGAGACTTCCATAGGTCCAGGAGCTTTTCATCAATTAGAGGAGAACCCGATGAAGCTCCTGGAACTCAGAACAAAGAACGAAGAGACTATCGTTGCTTGGGCCATCAGCAAAGATTCTACGCTCATCGTTTACTCCACGGATACCCATCTGCGGGTTTTCAACTTCGACGTTATCGAAGGTGACGCGTTGCTCATGAAAAACGAAACCGACATAAACCTCAAGAGCGTCAAGAAGATGCTCTTCAGTCCCAACGGCAAATTGTTCGCCGCCATAAGCCGAGAGGACGGCGGATGCCTACTGACCATTTATCAAGTCGAGAAAAAAAGATTTAGCATAGCCGGCGCTCTCAGAATGGACAGACAATCCATCAACAATGTTGGACTTGCCTCCTTCTCACCAGACAACAAATACCTCGTTTGCTCTGATATACGAGGACTCGTCGTCGTTTATCACCTCAACGAATCATTCGATTTCGATAATCCCAGTTTCTTCGCTCTTCCCAAATACAGTTGTCCACCGACCGCTATGGCTGTACAACAAGGCACATTGAATCTCGTCTTAGTCTACGCTGATCACAAGGTAAACAAAATATTTCTCTAATTAAAATTTTTTTTTAATTCTCAGATTCACCATGAAAATTTTCATTTAATCAGAAATTCGTAATTCTCGTAAAAATGTAGTCATTGTGTTAAAATAATTAATTGTCGTAATCGCACGAGAAGATTTTCGAGATAGACGATAAATTTCACGACTTTGCGAATTATTTTCTTGGAAAATGCGCGCTTTCAGGTTTTCCTGACCAAAAAGAATTTTGATGAAAGAAAAAATAGTTGATCAATATTCTCGCTAGAAAAAACGACCAGGGAATGAGCCAGCCGAGTATAATTATGTCGAAGTAACGGTGCAAGTCGTAAAGAACATTAATTCCGTCTGATGCCTAACAGGCAATAAGGAACCGCAATATCTAGCCGCGAATTGACGATTCGCTTCTCTCTTGAAAAAAAAAAAGTACGTGAGAATAAAAAAATTATTGTGGAATATCGCTTAGCCGCCTTTTCCTCCTATCAGAAACATTATACAGTTTTACGGTCACGGATGTGCAAGTAGAAATAGAAAAAAAATAAAAAATAAGCACCCCTATAAATATAATACTTTACTAGGCACCATAAGGCGATAACTGAGACGAGATGAAATTTTCTTTATTTATCGAGTTTCGCTGCAACGCTCGTTAAGGAATATTAAAACGCGTTACCGCCTGACGAGTTGTGGAATGAACAGAAAATTTAACGATCGCCTCGGAGATATCGCCGTTACATTCTCCTTGCTAAACGCTCTTTAAGCATTTTTCATTTCGTGTACTTTACCAATTAAAAATTCTCATTTTTAAATGCATTTATACGAACTAGTACAAAGCTATAACTTGAAGAGAAAAAATAATGATCGACCAACGTGATTTATTCGTTTAGCTCGATTTTTAATCGAGAAAATATAAATTTATGTGACTGTCGTAATGAGAATCGATTGTGTTCCATCCTGCAGATCATCGAATACAACATACCGAGAAAGCAATACACCGAATTTTCCAACAATCTGCAAAGTCGTTTACCTCTGCAGTGGCTTTCACGTCCATTTCCGGTGACGAACGTAAACTTCGATCCGAATAACGAAAACGTCATAATATTCCACGACGATACGAGCGTTTACGTAATCAATAAGAACAAAGAACTTCCGGAGAAAAAAATGAAGATCCCCAAGCGGGAAAACGGAGACTTTGGCGAGGACAGCAACTCTGGATCGAGTTCCAATTCGCAGCATGCTTTTCAAGTTGTCAAAAAGTACAAGGTAAGGATTCAGCGTTTTTGTTAACTTTTCAAATCGAATAGAAACAAAAAAGTTTTCAATCAAATTCAATTTTCCTTGTGATTTTCATGCCGCACGTTTTTCGGCGTGGCTTTCCTTCGCTCAGGCCATTGCGTTCTTATTGAATTTTGTTTTTCACAGCACTTGGTACATCTTGAATGGTTGAACGACGCAGAGATGGTCGCTGTCGAGGTGAATCCAATTTCCCTTACGGAAAAATTACCTCCACCCCTCAAACAAAAGTGGTTCGGAATGTAAATGGTTTTTAAAGATTGGACAATAAATATGCAAAAAAGAAAATCGAAGAGAAATTGGCGTTTACCACTTTATCCGAGGAACATGAACTTTTGGTTGGTCACTCGGAATTCTCCTGGAATCAACGGAGGCTCGATCGTGTGTTTTGGTGCGACGTGAAAAGGACCAACGAATTCCAAGTTGTACTCTCGTCGTGAAGATCGCCAGCCAACTATCGCCGAACTGGTTTTTGGTACAGGCTTTGGCGATTCTTTCAGAGGTATTGGCGATAACGTGTTCAAATTTTCTGGTGATTTAGGCTCGAATGTATTGACTGGAATGCCCGCTATCGCGCACTCCTCAGCCAGAATCTTTTTCATCAATTCGCCGCTCAAAAAATCGTATTTCTTCTCCCGAATTTTTTCTAACTCTCTCTCACGATTGTTTATTTCTTTTCTGCAACAAAAATCCCCCCGAAAATAATAATAATTGATTCTTAATCTAGTGCAGAATATTCCTGTGAAAAACTTAAAAATGTTTTACTATTTGCCGAAATATCCAGAAATTTCTAGTTGAAGAAAATAACTGAAAATCTTACCGTATTTTATCAAAAGTGACGAGACCTCTGGCAAAGTCGACGTGCTTGGCTTGCCCGATTCTTGCAGGTTTTTTCACCTCTTCCAAACTCTCCTTCTCTCGTTTTTTCTCATTTTTCACAGTTTCGTTCATTGGTGGAAAGAACTAAAAAATGAAATTGACGTCGGAGTTCGAGCAGGAGTGCAAAGTCCAGAGTAACGCCGATAAATAAACGGCGTTCTAGCTGGGCGCGTTCACCCTACTCGGATGTTGTGAACCTGACGGGGAGGAAAACAATCGTTTGTTTGTTCGATAGTGGCGTCTTTCTTGGTCACGAGGATGCTTCATCAACGTTTCACGTGAAACTTTCCCGGCAGACAAGAAAAAATCGTTTTTTCGATTCTCTCGTACTGTGGAATTCTTCAACGCCAATATTACTCATTAGTCAATTGATTGAGAAGCGTAATTAATTGAAATCAACAAATCTCCAAAGAGAAATGAAAAATATCGATACACACGACTTTAATCTCAATCTTTGCTGCAAAATTGTGTACATTTTTGCATAAAAATGATCAAAATGGCCACCATTCCAGGACGAAATTCAAGAATTCCAATATTTCCTGCATTTCCGGAGTCTTTCGAATCTGTTTCGTACTAAAAAATTACGCGATCAATGATACGATCGAAATTTTTAGAAAAAAACAAGAAATTGATAGAAAAAATCACAGTAATCCGAGAGTCACGAAGCCACACGAACAGTGACTTATTTTCTTCTTAATTTTACACAATGCAAAGGAGCGTATAGGTCGAGAGAGATAGAGAAGAGAGAGAGAGAGAAACGGATGCTGATAGAAGAGAAGCTGCGGTGGTTGTGCACGCGGGGGAGTGAAAATGCAGTCAAGTTTGGGAATAAGGATTGGAGGGTATGAGGGAGGGGTTAGGGGCTGTAAATTACAAACGCGAGAGCAACTCTCATTCCACACACCCCCACAGCACAGACGTTTCTCTCTTCGCCTTCCCGAACCTCCCTTTCCATCCCTTCTCTGATCCCATCGTTTTTCAACCCCCTCAAACCCTCTTGTCGCGTTTTCCCATTCTCTCCTCGTCGTTCCTCCCAAACAGGCAGAATGAGAGAGAGAGAGAGAGAGAGAGAGAGAGAGAGAGAGATAGCGAGGGAGAGAGCGAGATGAAGAGAAAGAGAAGGCAGAGCCACGAATGTCTAGACTTGTAGATAATACGGAGTTTGTTCGAGGCAGCAGACTCGAGGTAGACGAGAGAGCTTGATTCTTCGTTCGTGCGAGCCAACCCACTAGCCACGTCTCCTCTCTTATTCTCTGTAACACACGATTTCCGAGATAGGCACCTTTTGCTCCTTCAAAAAAGAGATTATCATTTCACCACTTTTCTCCTTATTTTTTTCGACTATTTTCGATATTATTCTCGAGGCAAATTATTTTTTGTTTCATATACTCATCATCCTGGAATTTATTCTCTTAAATTTTTCTTTTTTTTTTCAATTTATTTTCGTTTCATTTTCGATCCAATTTCGTCAACGAAATAGTCGAAAGAAAAATCGCAGAAATGGATTATTTTCATTTTTTCACGTTTATTTAAAAAACGTTCTTTTTTATCGAAATTTCTGATACCCTCGGGTGTTCGGATTGTTTGATACGGTGTCGTGACGATTTTTTCAGCCATAGCCTTGCAACCCTTTCACCCCTCGAATTTTATCCCCCTTTTTCCCCAGCTCCCTAAAGCTCTCGGTGTTTTAATCGAGTAAACTGGTGATGCATAAATCTCCGTTAAATAATACGGCAGTTAACATTGCCATTAAGCTCCTCATTCGAGATACCGCAGCATGGTGACAGAAACATAGCGCTTAAATGCCCTCGGCTGGGTCGAGAGACCGAATCGACGTAAAAAACAAAATCACAGTGATTGATGGTCAATCTTTTTTGGAACATAAAAATGTCCATCTTTTAGGATTTGCCCAAAAAACACATTTTTTCGATTGTTTTATTTTACTTATTTTTTTTCTAAATACTGAATCGAAAAATTAACGAATTATTTATTTATTTGTTCTGTCGATGAATGAAAAATGGAAAAAATCGAATCTAAAGAAATAAAATTACATGAAATTCCGGGGAAAAGTAGCCTCTAATAAATATTCACGAACGACCATTGATTCAGGAACGAGAAAGAAGGATGTTCGTATCGGGTGCCTAAAGGAACATCGATAATGGTCAATGTCTGCATTATTTAATCCTTTATGGGGTGGATTTCGTAATACCATGACCTAATACGTGTGTGTATTCGTCCGTGTGGTTAGCATGCTTTCCTGTCAGTATTTTGCTCCGTCGAGCGATCCAACGGTGCGAGAGAAGCTCTCGCGCAAAGTCCCTCTATTTATTGGCGACTGTTCGACCCTTTTATCCTCTATATTTCTTGGCTGTCTCTGTCTTTCTTGCCCGGCACGTTCCTATCGCCAAAGCTCCCAGACCGGGGGAACGTCGAGGCAAACGGGGTCTGTAAAAAATATCGTTTGAATCGCTCTCGCAAATGTATTTGCTAGCCTCACCCTTTTACACTTCGGTAATTTACAACATCCAAAGACAGTCTTATATTCCGATCGATTAATTCGTATTACGTAACAACAATTAAAACCACGTCATCGTTTCGATTTATAAAAAAATCAGATTTGACGAGAAAAAAAACGATAAAAATGAAATTTGAATCGAATTGAAAAGAAAAAAAATAAAAGAAAAATCTTCGAATGAGAATTCGACCCATACATTCCCCTTAATGTTTAATTAACTGAAAATTTGTCGACTGATCGTTTTGGGGGAAACTGCGTAATGATTTTAAACCAAAATCGGAAAAATTACGTTCATAAAAAAAAAGATAGAGTGACAAGTAAAAAGATCGATTTTCCACGGAAAATTCTCTGGTTTGCGATTATGCGAGCCAGCCCATTGTTGACTCGACACGCAGCTGTGCCCGAGAGCTATTGCAATTTATAAGGGACGAGCAGCACGTGTGTCTTATACCGTGTCGAGTGATCGGTGATCGATTGCAAATTTGTATACACACGAACGAGGCCGCGCGCATAATCACTTCTGGTAACTTTACACCAGAACCTTGCATACATCGTGGCAAGTGAGAAACAATGCAGAGAAATTTTTAGTTTTATATTCCGCACATTTATCGCTCAAACTTTCTTAAATCTGCGTTTTTCGACGGAATTTATGTCTGACCAATCGAGCACCGGATCTACTGGCTCTCGAAAAAGTTTGCATCCGAATTTCGATTTTAATTAAAATTCGAATGAATGAAATTTTTAAAAATTCATGTCATGTCTACGATTTTGTAGTTTTGGAGGTTTTCGGAATTGAATTTGTCGGGTAAATGGAATAATCATTTTGTATTTTCGTTCACACGAGAGAAGACACGAGGATGATAAATTCTCGTAGCAATTTCACGTTTCATTTGTCTGTAGATAGGGATGAAGTGTCGAAGCGAAAGTCTGGTGGGCCTAAAGGACAGACAAGCTGCAATGCTTCGTCGCACATTATTCGTTATTTGGTCCGAAGATGCGGAAAGGGAGATAGCTGGAAGCGTCGAATTTCAACCCCTTCGTACAACGAAAACGAAAAAAAAAATAAAAAAAACACTCGGTTCTCATTCCAAAGCCTATATAGCGAGTCTCCCTCTATATCGTTCGCTGACAGGACGTCGGTAATCAGATTGTCGTGTCCCTCCGGCCACGGGAGAACAGATTTTCTGTCCGGCTTTATAAAATTGGGAGGGTGCCCTGATAGCGAACAATCCAATGATTCGAGTGAAACGCAACGCCATATACGTATAAATAAAAATACGATGCCTCCTGGCAGAAATTAGACAATTGTGTAGTTTCTCTATTTTTTGCTAATTTTTACAGAAAAATATTACCAGGGTCAATTTGACCCGAGGAAAAAGAGTGCAAAAACCTTTTGTCGATGACCATGACAATATTTCCTTGGTCGAGCATCGCATCCTTGTTAAAAAAAAAAGTCTCGATTAATGTCTATTCCGGCAAGAGTTATGAGCCCGCGACGTGGCCTCGGTCAACTTGGCCGGACGTAGGAACCTCCGGGTGAAGGAAAAGTACACTAGGAACTTATGGTTACTTCCTTTATAGTCTCCCGGACGTTGTGTTACCTCGCGTGTCTGTGGACTTTGTACGATTCACGGAAGTTTGACCTTTTTATATCGATCGAGACCCTTTGGATTGGCTGATTTTTTTAGTGAGGGGACTCGGTGAATTTTAATTCATCGTTTGTTTCTACATTTTTTGGGAAGAGCTCGATTCGAAAAGATTTCAATAAATCGCAATGGTAAGGAGTTGTTTAATCAATTAAAACATCGGGTCACGTCGAAACACTCGTATATATCTACGTAAAAGAAATTATCGAGTAACCCTCTTCGCCAGTGGCAACCCCATCGTCCGAGCACGACAAGGAAATTTGGTTTATCGAACGAGTTTTCGCGACTCCTCGTGTCTCGAGGTCCAAATCGATTTGAAGCCCGAGGGGAAATGACACGAAGCGTAAATATCGTTGAGTGAATCGGGAACGTATCTAGGGCGATAATGATTCGCTTCGATGCGACCTGTTATAAAGTTGACTTATATCTCTTTTTTTCAATCAATTGAGCTTGGGTCAACGAGCAAGGGAAGCGAACAGGCTTTGCGCAATTTGCCCGGACGGACGATCCAATTTCAAAAAATCAATCAATTAAATGAAAAATACAGAAAAAAGAATAAACAAAGAATTTTGTCGGACTCAAATGATTCGAGGCAAAAAATGTGACGTCAATGAATTTATTGATCATGAAAAATTAAATAACTCCGCTGTTCCGATGATCCGTTCCTTTCCCAACTCTGAAACGGATGAAAATTTTTTTAAAAAAATCTGAAATCTCCATATTTGGAGAAACCAGATAAAAATCTGCGGATTTAGCAATACGTTCGTATAAAAAGAAAATAGAGTAAGCAAAGCAGTAGTTGGAGGTTTATTTTAATCGGTACGGTGGCTAGCCCTACGGGGCGCTATATCGGTCTACCTATGGCGATCTCACCCCCTTTGGGGATGCTAGTCAGACGCTCGGTGGGAGGGATCGCGAAAAAGGGTTAAAAAGTTGGAGAACAAAATAAAATGGTCGCGAAACGTAATCCAGGAGTCGATGGTAGGTCTCGCACGAGCACGGCGAGGCCCGGAGGGTTCGAGGGCGGGGAGGGTCATGCATATTCACGGATTCCACTCGTACCAACGAAATTAAGCGCCGGAGGAATTAAACCGTCCAGACCGAAACGTCCGCATACTCTGCCCTTTTTTTTCCTATTCTCCCACGAATTTTATCCCATAGACACACACCCGCACACATAAATATATACACCGTGTGCTAAAAAGTTCCCATCAGCCACCGTAACTAGAATTTTATTTTTCTTCTCATTTATTCAGCCGTCGCATTAAAATCTTTTTTTTTAATGCAAAAAGCGTGAAAAAAAAAAAAAAAAAATATATATCAAACGCATTTTTGGGCTTGTTTTTCAAGTCTAAACCCACCATCTGGAAGCATGACCTTGAGATTTTTTACTACCAATCCAAAACATCGATTTCGTGAAATTTTTCAATCACCATATCCGCGAGACTTTGAACTGCATTGCATTTTGGGCTGGCGACATCGAATCAACGCAATTGCTCGAGCCCGCCAGAACGAGAGCAGAGAAAAAGCAGAAGAGATTGAGTCTGAGGTGGCCGTGACATTGAAACGTTACGCCGACACCCTCTCCTCAGAACATCCTCCATATAATAGAGACCACCCGCCCCCTTTCATTCCCCGTCCTCCCACCTCTTTATCTCTCGCCCCTACCAGGACGCGCTTCTTCCATCGATTCGGTGGGGATTTTACAGTGACGTCACTCACCCTTCCGTCGTCTTTTCAGTCTTCTCCTTGCAATCCATTTTTTGTTCCTGTATCTTTTCAAACTCGACGATTGATGCATGAAGGATCTAAAAAAAAATGCTATTTCCTTTGTGGAAACGGAGGTTGACATCAGATTTGAAAATTCTTCAGCTTTGCTGTCAGAATCAACTTTGAATTTCGGAAAAGTGCCAGAAGGCTTTGCAACGTATAAAGAAATCGATCCCGGCGTATCAACTTTGCTTCTGCCGGTCCTCGCGCGCCGTGGAATTTGGCAATTTGTTGGCTCATCTGGAAACTTGCAAGTATAATCGGAATAGATGGAGATTTCGGTATATGCCGATGGAAATTTGTGAGAATGGGTCCGAGCACAAGAAAATAAAAAAATTCGGCATCGTTGAAATTATTCCTGCTACGAAACTCGGTCGGCGAGCGAGCGAGGGCAAATAACGTGATAACATACAAACTCGCGGTAACGTTTTCCCCGCAGCGTTGCCTCAACATTTTCATTACGTGTCGACGACGCGAAGCACGGAGATAAATTTCCGAGGCTCCAGAAATCCACAGACTCCATGAAGCGCGGACCATATCCTGAGAGAAAAAAAGGTGGATAGGGTAAATTAAAAACAAAACAGAAAAAAGGGGTATAGAAGAGAGGAGACCGGAGCAAGAGAATGACATCGCGTAGAGTATGAATTCATGAAGAAAAAAGAGAAAATGAAGAGCCACAGGAGGAAAGGGCGGGGGGAGGGGGAGAAGAATCGCTTAGAAGAGGGGATGGAGATGATATTGAAGGAATATAGAAAGGTTCCTGCTCGGAGGGAAGATTCAACCCATTCGAGAGAAACGGCGAGACAAGTTGGAGCACCGGCCGAGGTGTGAGGATTCTGGATTTGTGTGCATGTGTTTGTGTGCGTCCCGTCGCCCGCCACCTCGCGACTAGACGTCATGAAGGAGCATCAGCAGAAGGAAACAGAGCAGGAGGAGAAAAGCACAGACGATGAGGACAACCTACACTGTAGACTTGGTCGACCGAGAAAGAAAGAGCGAGAGCACAAGAAGAAAGACAGAACGGATAGATGAAGAAAGATAGAGAGACCATAGGGACCCTACAAAATGGTAGAGATATATAGAAATGAGACGAGCATTCCTTGAATATACAATACGACGGAGATTCGAAGCGTCGAGGACACAAGACTTGGCTATCGATCGGTCGTTACATCTTCCGATTTCGCATCCAACCAACCACTCGACATTTCTATATATATATAGAAATATAAATATATACAAATCTGAGATGTACCTGCAGCATCGCTCACTTTATTGTTACCAAGTTTCAAGCTTCTGACATTTCCCTATTAAAATGAACGCGATATTGACGACGAATCTCTACAATTCCACGAATACGACGTAACAAACCCATTATTCTAAATATTTCGTAAACATTTTTGTGTCAATGTAAACATTACGAACAAATAGATATTCGTGTTTTAAAAGCTTCCATGGAATTATTCGAACGGTATGAAAACAAAAGCAGCGAATGATTCGCGTAATTGTGAATTGCATAACCGCGATTCTATCTTTAAAAATTACGCGAACATTCGGCAGACGTTTTATTGGATAAGACCGAGGGACGGATAATTTGTTATTCGTTCCTCGGGCGATATATTCCTAAAGGAAATTTTGGAATTTTCTTGAGACAAAAAAATGTTTACGTTTAAATCTGTATCTGTCATCAAAGTTGTGGGTGATTCCGAAGTTTTGTTTCGGAGAATTAGTGCAAATGGCTTATGATAATGAATTGGACAAAAAAGATAAAAAATGAGAGAGGTCGAAGGGAAGCAGGTAGAAAAATGAGTAGGAATTATGAGGGAGCCTCGTCGGAGCAGAACGTTTTTCTATAAACTAAAAAAAAACACACATATATTCATGTGTGTTCCGTAAATGGGGAAATTATTGTTGGATACGAGACTCGCAGGATGCACACGCGAAGCAAAAACAGACATCGCACGTGCATGGGGGACGTACGTTGGGACGGACGTGTAGATTGGAAGGCTACTGGTGTGTCTCGTGCAGTCTCGTTGGTATTAGGGGGGGGGGGAAGAGAGAAACCCAAGAGAGAGAGAGAGAGAGAGAGTAAAAAAATTGCATCGCAGAGGCGCGATCGTATATATACATGGGAGCTGCATGTGCATCCATCCATTAGTATACATATATGTACGCACACATATATATTATAATGTCCCGGACACGAAACGAGACGACGACGCGGGGTCCTTGAGCGCGATTTGCCGGGCTCGGCGAGTCGACGCTCCGGCTCGTCGAGAGTTTCGATGTGGGCTTCGGAGAGTTTCATTGCCGGTGCATCGCTCTTTCCCTCTCTCACACTCTTGTCCTGTCTCATCTGCCCACATGATACGTGCATGTGGGTTGTATATATATTCAACGGAGCTCTTTCACTCCCTCGGGAGTTGGCCCTTTTGTGCAGTAGCCGCAGCGATACGCGACTGTGACGAGTAGCTCGCTGCGTTTCACGCCACTCAGAGAGAGAGAGAGAGACGGAAAGCGACCGAAGAGAATCCACATCGCCGATTTCCCAACAACCACTCCAGACATGACGCCGGTGCACGACGACGATCTTCCCTTTCTGTCCTTTTATTTCTTTTATTCTTTCTCCATCTCTCTTTCTCTTTCCTGTCCACTTAGGCCGAGTTCGCGAATCAACCACCTGTCCCACTCGTCCTTTTCATTCTCTCTCTCTCTCTCTCTCTCTCTTACTCCCCCGTCGCGATGCGTCTATGCCTCCGTTACCATATCATCCGTTTGGCAAGCACCCAGCGGTCGACTCGACTTCCGGAAGCGACGGAAAAGGGACGCGAAACTCGCCCGAGGATCCGCGGGCGAGCAGACAACCGACAAACGGGAAGAAGAATAAAGGCCGAAAGAGAAGTGCGTGCGGTTACACGGCTCATGGATTCCCACGTGAAACGAACTACCGTGACCGCCCGATCACTAAACACGATCGAATACCCAAATATCCCGCATCCGGTTATGCGATATTATTATACTCCCTGCCCGATATCATCGCTAATATTCATACACATTCAACAACGTGTCTTTCGACCCTTCCAATCCTCCTTCCGGGATGATTTTCCCCCACCAAACACCTATTTATTCGTCACTATTTCATTTTACCAAGATTTTTCTTTCCCACCGCTCGTTCGAGCACAAAATCATCATCGTTTCGCATCAACGATCTCCACAATTACGAAAAACTCAATTAATCATTGAAAAATATAAATAAAGAATAAAATTGCGCCTCCCAGAGCAACGCGTCTGAGAAATTTGAACGATAACGTCGTAACTGGATTGTCTGTATGCACGAATGATTGAGACGAGTGCGAACGATTTTCATTCATTAGGATTGCGGTGTCTTGAATTACTACTCGACTGGTTGGTGAAGATTCGTCGCGTCTCGCTTAGAGTCGTTATCGTCTGGCTTCTCGCCGGGTTTCGATAATGGCGAAACAATTGAGTGAGATATAAGGGGTCGCGCTGGAGAGTGCCAGAAGGGAGGAGAGCAAAAAGGCAGGATGAAGGAAACGGGCGGGGGAGGGGTTGAGGGATGGACGAAGAGAATAGGACTAGCCCCCGTGCTGTTTCGTGCTATAGACTGATGTGTATTGAGAATCGGTCGTGCGAAACAAATCAAGCTTAGACGAAACGTCTCGACGATGGAAATGTGGCCAGGGTGCGTGATTAATGTGCCACAGGTTTTCGCTCTTTTTTGTTATATACGAAATATGTACAGGGCATGCACGTGTGCATGTGTACTTTTTGGTATATGGACATTTATGCGGGTGTAAAGGTTGACAAACCGTTATCATGTACGTGGACATGGAAAGGGTCGATAAAAAATGATGGGGACGATGACAAACGGGTTTTTAATTTTATTTTTCGGCTACAAAAATAAGGCGCTCCCGGAAAAATTTCCTACAGATATTTGTTCAACTCGAATGAGCTGAGAGGCAATCGAATATCTTGAGTGACAATAAATCAATATTGTTTATTTTTCGACACGTTTTTGTCATCGTTTGAATGGAAATTGTGAGATTAATTGATGGGAAATGTTGAAAAGTTTGGGTTCACGTATAAAAAGAGGATTGCGCGCTCTCGAAAGAAACAGCGAGAGAGAGAGGAAAAGAGAGACAGAATTTTCCTCATCTCGTCGGCAGGAAAAGCCAACGAAAAAGCTCGGGCGAGAGAAAGAGAGTGGAAGCGAGAAAGAGAGACATACGCGGAAGACTAAGAGACGTTGGTAGTGGGTGGCGGTTGTTCTTGTCTTGTCCGTGAAACGGTTTTGTGTCTCCTTTTCTTCGCCACCCCCGGTGAACGCTCACCCAAGGAAGCAAAACGAGCGAGAGAAGGACGCGGGACGCCTTTTCGTCTAGACCGCGCGCTTCGACTCCACCGTTCGACTCGACTCGACTCGAGACTTTATACTCAACTCTCGACTCCGCAGTCACTCGATAAAAAAAGAAGAACGAAAAAAAACTGAAAGAGCGCAAAAAAACAGATCACCACCACCACCGCCGCCGCCGCCACCGCCGCGCTTTCCTCACTGTCCGAACCATGAGCGTGGGTATCGAGGGATCGTGCCCAAAAAACATCGAGCCTAATTATTGAAATATAATAAATCATTTCTTAAATTCCCCAAAGACGATTCGATGATAAAATCTCCGAATTATTGATATCGAAAATAATAATAAAATGATGCAATTAATTATAAAGCTGAAAAATTTGTTAACGATAACTCAATTAGCCATTAATTATCGCAATAATTAATAATTCAATTAATTAATAATTGCTTTTATTAAAATTTTGCTACTTGAGCTAATATTGACTTAATCAACCACGCGGTGTCAACCACCGGGAACAAATTTAAGTTGTTAATTATCTCGCGTCGTTTTTTAAGTCAACAAATATGAATTGTTTTTGCCCATGAGCTGAAAAATCAATTTGTTATCAACGAATATGGGATTAAAAACAATGTTGATGTTTTTTTCAATGTTTCTCGTATGTCTAGAGTTTTGAATAAACAAAAAGCCAACTTCCCGTGAGTGCAACGTGTAAAATCAAAGATGAATGGAAATGGAGGAGGAAATTAGCGAGCAAAAAGAAAACAAAGTGAGGGAACTATTTATTTACCTGAAGAAAATGTAATTACGATGGAAAATGTAAGAGAGAGGCGCAAGAGTATCGAGAAAGACGGAGAGTGCGTGAAGGAAGAGCGTGCGCGAGGTCTACGCCAATGTGGAAAGTCGCCCCGCTCGGCCCCCTGGACTGTCTGAGCGATGTCTAGCCGGCACCCCCTACCTCGCGGGAATCGAGCGGGAGGGCGAGAGTTGGTGAGTTCTCCCACCGTCCCCCACCATTCTCAGCTTACCCCCTACCCCTCGTTGTTATATTTCACGAGGCGATGCGCGCTCACTCGAATAGCCTCTTTTCTCTCTCTCTCTTTTACTCGCTCCCTCTCCCCTCTGCCTCTCGCTCTATTTCTCTACCCCGTTCTCGCAGCGAGCGGTAGTAGAAACTCCCGTCTCGTCTACCCCCGTTGTGCGCCGGTCGCGACTCGGCGGCCTCGACCGGCGGGGGTGCAGTCTAGCCAGGCCAGACCGCTATATAGAGAGTCAAAAGTCCTCGTAGCCCTCCAACATTTACGCGTGTGTTGCACCGCATGTATATATACATCGGGTTTCGGGCGAGAGACTCGCCAGGGTCGGCTCGAGCATACAACCTCGTACACTCTCTATCTATATACACATATCTATCGATTGTTAAAAGGCGCATCCAACGTCATTGAAAAGTATATGTGCATCTTTTCAGGCTCGCCCTTCTAAAATTTAACCTTTTTCTTTTTCATCGCTCTGCTATGAATATGCGACCGCACCGACACTCGGGACAGTGTCAGCGTGAAAATATAACAAACAAACGTTCAATGACTCCGTACACGAGCCCGGTGCAATGTCCTACTTTTTTTTTTACGTCGCTTCGGTGACATTGAATTTCATTAACGTCTCGCTACGAATCCGAAGGTTTCGGGTGTACGTGTTGCGCAGACTTACACGAAACGATTCCCTTTCGTACACGCTTCTCTACGTTGACTAATGAATTGAAAAATCCTGTTAGAAACTTTGCCTTTATTAATTTATTTAATTTAGTCGAATTGGAACGCATTCTCTGGTCCTATTCGCTAGGACTGAGATGAAGAGAATACAATTATAGGTCAGCATCCATCTGCGGCTCGATTCAACGTGGAATGTCTCATGCATATATATTTCGGTTGCACATAGTTCGGACTCCTAGCGGGCGACACTATCGAAATAGCGGCGTTCGAGCGTGATATCGAAATGCGAGCTGCACGCCCTGATGTGCGACGAGGGCTCGGCGAGACACCTCCAGACTTCCTGGCCTTCCAAGCCGTTCGTAAATGTTCCGAGCATTCCATATAATTACATTTAGACATATTAGAATTCTGTGTGGAGAATTTCTAAGGAACCCCGTGATACGAGAATCCGCGCAAAACGATCAAACCTCGATTACTCAATTTGTCTCGTTGATTTTATGTACTCACGTGAGCGACACATGAATTATGAAAAACGGTCAGCTGTAGCGTGACTCAGGACTATTAGCCCTGCGTCTAGAGTCGCGAGGGTTAGCAGGGCTTTATTGGGATAGGTCGTCGACTTTTTCACGACTATGCACGTCTCCGCTATAGCAAAAAGAACGTAACGAGCGCTCTCAACCGAGCTGAATAGCGAAAGAAGGACACGAAGGATCGCAACGAATTATCGATTTGCGATGAAGTTTGGAAAAAGGATATTCCTGGCTAGTGCCAAGGAAAAAAAGGATTGAATGGTAAATTGAAAGGATGAGATATGGGCGTCGGTAAACTTTCCAGACGATAAGGAAAATTTCGTCACTAAAATTCGGCGCAGTATAACTGTCGAAACCTACGACTCGTTAAAAATTTCGTCGCTCATTTATACAACGGATTCGGCTGCATGAAGACCGCAGAGGAGAGTTGGCCCGAACATGCCTCGAATCTTGTTCGGTGATTCCCGACGGGGCTTGATATGTCGCCCGATTATTGGGTTAACCGTCGCTCGGGTTACTCGGTTCAATTGCATTCGTCTCGTTTTGCCGCAGAGCTCATCTTTGAGTGCGCGAGACTTGCACTCGGCTACTCGCTGTCAAGTACACCGCAACGACTACCGAGAAACTCTTTCGAGTGTACATGTGCATTACAACCTTCGAATAGGTTCTCCTCCTAACTCGGGTCAACCTCGTCAAATAAAATGAGACCGAACACACTGGTGAGACAGAGAAAAATAAAATCTTTATACCGAGAAACATATATAGAGAGAAAGATTGTAATAGCCTCGTACTCAAACCGCATGTAAAATGCATTCAACCATTGCACTCTCAGCAGCAGAGCGGTTATTAGCGCATTAGCAGTTGGCTCTGAGAGTAACGTCGAGCAGTAAGCGACAATCAGATTTTCTCTCAATGAAAAGCCTCTTTCCTTCAGTCTCTTTCTTCTCTGCCTCTCACTCTATCCACTTCTATACCTTTTCTTTTCTCTTCGCTTCCTCTCCAAAGCCTGGCTCTTATTCCCCTGGCGGAGGCGTCATGTACTGTGTACGACTCTATTCATCGAGATCCATACTACCGAACAATTCTAAAGATGCGGAACGTTTTATTCTATTTTAATAATCAAAGTTTCGTCAGCCGCTTATTCTAAAAATCGACATTTTCTTCGTGTCTTTTTCTTCATTCGTGCCATCGCGTAAAATATTGGCACACAAACTTGTTATAATAAAAAATGCTCCATGACAGTTTGAAAAACTGACCCAGATTCGATTTGTTAAATGGAGAAATTCATTTTGTTGGAAAAATTCTTGAAAATCTGGAATATGCACACATTTTTTTTTTCATCGTGAACCGATGCATTGTGAGTGCGCTTCGAGGCAATGCGTAACGCACAATTGCTGGGGTGTATCTGCAATGAAAGAGGGAACCCAAAGAGAGGGGTTGTACCACTGACGTTACCAACGAGCCAGATGGTTGTCGTAGGTCAGTGATTGCGAGGGAAAAAAATGAATTTACTTGTAACCCTCGGTCGTATGAATAAAATGGTAATCCAAGGGTGAAAATACACCCTTAGAACTTTGTGCACAATATGCGTACCATGGGAAAAGGTATATAATTGTGAAATCGAACTGGGAATCCTCGAGCTCAAAATTCGTTCGAGTAGATTTTCTCACGTGAATTAATTCGATTAAAAATCGAAGCAGAGAGTAGCATGGTGTCCATGAAAAAGCATGGAATATCGAATATCTGTAAAATACAAACTACTTTAAGGCTGGACGATTTCATTGATCAAAAGGGCAATAGGGGGGAATAGAAAATTGATGAAAATCGGTCGGAGAATTGAAAGAGGGGTAAAAGTGAGTAATTGAGGTGGATGGAAAGTTATTCCAGACGGAGCATAAACGATGAATCCACATAGCAAATTCTCGTGATGTATGACGTAACGTTGCTCCTACCAATGCTTGGGATCTGATGCAGTTTCGCTGCATGCTTTACGCCTATAAGTATATATTTATATACCCGAAGGTATATGTGCTACGTACGAGTAAAGATGCGTGAAAACGCAGGCTCGTGCTTGGTATGTGCTCCGAACGAAAACACGCTGCTCTAAGCCAAAAATATCGCGTATGAGTCAACTGCAGAGTCTAAATAGGAGGTTTGCCGAATTTAGGCCTTGTATCTGGATTATAAGCCCGAGTTTGGCAGCGATCTTTCCAGAGGCTTTTCCCAAACCCTGTCAAATAAAAAAATAACAACTTTGGAATATTCGGTCTTCAGCCTATCCAACGAATTAATGAGGATAATTAATTATTAATAATGTAAAGTCTGCTTCTTGGGAGACTACTCTGTTGGACCAGCCAGTATTCAGTTTCGGACTGAGGGAATTCGACCTCCGGGTACAAATCTACTTTCGAGGAAAATTCAAAATTCAATTACGCTGAAGCAATGATTGTGGTTAAATTTTGGTTTTTTTAGCGATTTTCAGCGATTCATTTCGAAAATCAACAAAAATTTGACGACTGGATCTTCATGGGAGAAAAATCGTCAATTGCACGATGTTTTGGCCAATTATTCGATCAAGTTTGACGCTTTTTTGGTATTTGCTCGAACGTGGCTGGGAGACTGGGGGATAAAGTGTGTTGCTACTCGGTCAACGTCAACATACGAACGTTCATTAATGCAGCACGATGAGACGCGAGGGGAAAGTGCAAAAAGAGGATAGAGACGAGAGGATAAAGAGAGAAAATGCGGGAATAGAGAAAAGGAGAGTACGCATGCAGCAAAACAGCAACAGCATCGGAACGACGACGAGAGAGGAAAACTCAATTCGCGGCTACTTTGATGCACTCTCTGCGTCTCACCCTCCCGGTTCTCGCCCAAGGGCGTCTCTCGTCTGGTTTATCTTCCATATGTGTATGCAACGTTGCATACGAGGACCGCAAGGCTGCTCATGGCTTTTACATGCAATATATATATCTCAGCTGAAACGAAAGTATTTCGTATCCTTCATATACTCTCTAGCTCTTACCTCCTAACTCAGTTTCTCTTTCTCTCCGCTCTCCCCTCTCGTTTATGTCCAAATGCACTCCCACCCCATGCATTTCCTATTCCTATATATATACGTGTTACGTGATACGACGCAACTACCGAATCTACGTGTACGTTCTCAAGCATCTGCCTGAACCACGAGCTTCCTCAGACGGATATAAACCCGATGGGGAAAACGAGCCAGAATCGAGTCTCGATAGAAAAACTGATTCTGTGAATAGGCGAGTGCGATAAAGCTTGAATTTTTTTTTCAAAAATCTGCAACCCCGGAAGTCAAAATAACATAAAATAAAATATTGGTCGGCGAGGGAAAATTACGGAACGCAGTTGATTAGGGCAACGGATAAGAATTGTTTTTTTCTTTCATTTTTTTTTCTAGCTAATACGGTGCAGCCTGGAAGTGTCGAGACAAGCCACGATCCTTAACATGATGGGAGTTTTAGAGAGAATGCTAATAACGTAGAGAACAGGTAAGGACATGGCCTTTATATTTATATCCTTGGACAAAAGATTGCAGACTACGTATATAAGGCTGGTAAGTTCTGCAGCAGACGGAAAAATCCCAGACACACATACTTAGATGTTGGCTGAGCACCGGTAACAATTCCTATAAACCAAAAAGTCGTAGAGTCGGTTTTTTTTGTCTGTCTCTTATTCTTTCTCTCTCTCTCTCTCTCTCTCTCTTTCTTATTCACTTCTCGATTCAGCCCTTATACCAATACTAATCCAGATTCTCGAACGCACACCACGAATGTCCATTTCTTCTTTTTCGCGTCTTTTTCTCCCGCGCGTTATTTCTCCCACCCACTTTAGTATTTTCTCTCTTGAGCCACCCCCGGTGCACACGCGCCTCATCCGCCCCGAATGTCTGGCTCGCGGGCGTATAAGGGAGTGAGGCAGCGTCATCGGGGCCACAAGCATCGGAGGGGAGCGTACAGAGGACGCGAGAGTATCTGCGCTTTAATGTTTATATGTATAAACGAAGCAACAGAGGAAAGGAGAAAGAAAATGGAGAGAACGTGAAAGAAGCGAAGAGAACGAGGAACCAAAAGTGTGTACGAGAGAGACCAGCAAGAATTCACGAGCCGGTGTACCCAGCGAGACACGGGGAAAGGGAGAGACTATACGTACTCGTGACGTTGCGTCTAGACGCCCCCTCCAACGTCGCCTCACCTCCGCCCGTCCACTCTCCGCTGCGTTTTCCTCCTTCTCTCATTCTCTCCCATTCTCCTCCCTCTTTACCATCCTTCTCTCTCTGTCGGTACCACCGCCAACACCGTCACCTTCGACGCAAACCCTGCAACTCCACTGACGATAACGACGACGACGTCTTCTTTTCGCGGGATATTCCGAATCCACCAACGTCAGCAAAGAAATATAGCCAAATTACGCTCATCCGCGGACTAGAAAACAAAATACTCTCGTCTTTTGCCCAACCACGGCGAAAATAGTTTATTTATTATAAAGAAATATATTTAGTTGGTACTTTTTACTCTAACATTCATTAACTATTACTGAATTTGTTAATCGTCAAAAAATGACTTTGTTATCACGATCAAATTTCATGGGCATAGCATTTCCTTAAAAATAATGATTTTTTCGATCGTCTTTATTTTCCTTAACTCGGCAAACGTTTATGGTGATCGAATTCATTTGGTATCAACAAAGGGTAGGTATTTTATCGAATGATTCATTTATCAACTATTAACAAATTTGCATTTCAGACAAAATCGAGAGGCTCAAATAAATGATTCATTAACTGTTGGAAAACATTTATTTCACCGTATCTAACTTTACATTTGTTAGCCATTAACAAAAATCCTGGTACATGTAAATAAATCGTTTTCTCAGTAAACCATCGTTGCAGAAATTCAATATTAATTTTTGTTCGTGCAATATCGTGCGATATTTATGAAGAAAAACAAATTTTTCTATAATTATTTTCCTTTGTTCATATTTTCGCACCACAAAGCCTAATTGTTCGCGACTCGCTCCGAAACAAACTAAACGACAATAAACAAGGAAGATCTTGACGTTATTCAGATAATTCGCCAACGGGTTGCCCAACTTGTTTACCAAATCGACCCAAGTGGCGAAACAACAGAGACAAGAGAATAACGAGTTTTACTGGTGCTCGCAGTGGTGACCGGTTGTTAAATGTTGATTTGCATTTCACTGTGCGGATTCACGGGGGCGTCGAGCGACAAACTTGTCATCAGCCACTGGTTCGCCATTTTTACGTTTCTGTTCGCGTCTGGCATTCGTCATCGTCCCGATGCTCCACTTCCACCAAATATGTACAAGTCTGATTATCAATTGCGGTTTTAAAATTAGAATGAAAATTGTGAGGCCAAATTTTTGTCCCCAAATATGCTTGACGAAATTTCACTCATTCCAGCGATTGATTTCAGCCCCTTAAGGTACAAAAGTGTTCCATAACAGTCGAGGGATTTGCATAAAGTTTAACTCGTTATTGAAAATAATTTAAAAAAATAAATTTCATACTTTATCGACAAGTTCAGCCATTTTTGCATTTTATTTCGATTCCCAAAAATATCTCGGCTCTTGACTTCTCGTTCATTGTTGTGACTGATTTGAAAAATTCGTCTGATACTTTATCATTAAATTCACTCGGTCGCTGTGATAAATAATTCAAACGAACTAAAATCCTCTTAAAAATACGATGAAAAAGAAAACACGGAGTTAACGAGATACGTGGTTGAGACGGATTAAGGTCGTCGTTCCAATGTCCTGTGCGGCGCTGTCTCTTGAGCACGACCGACGTAATAACAATTGAATCCGCGAGAGTACCTCCTCGTGTTTATGACGATTCTCGACTCTCGGGAACCAACGAGGCCAGAGCAATGATACACCGAGGGACATCGTAAAAGAGCCAACTCGAGCTCTCCTTATATCCAATGGATTTCTCATGAAGTTGACCGACTTGACACTCTTGTGAAAAACAAAGAATTCTCCCTTTGAATCTACTCAGATTTCGCAACGTAAAGGGAGGCTCTGGCAATGCATTTGACGCGACGAATAAATGAAAAATAAAATTATTTATTTTTATTTGAAACGTTCTCGAATATTTATCGTCAAAAAATTCTAGACTCTACGAATTTTCCTTCACAGTTGTCCAGCGGTATTTTGAAACTTTGTACAGACTAACGTAATTGAATTTGAAGGTTACGCCCACCGTGTACACGAGAATTGTTTTCTCAGAGTGATGCTGAGACAATTTGACGTAAGAGAAGAAATTGTGTATGCTGGTCCCAAGAGAAGTTACGGTGGAGTCCGTTTCTGTGAGCTTCTGTCAGTTTCACCAAAAAGAGAGCACCAGTGCATCCTGTTTCATGGTATTCGATGTCGTATGCAGAGAGACAGAAGGAAGGGAGAGAGAGAGAGGGAGAGAGCGAGAGGAGAGACAAAGATCGGTTTAATAAATAAAGCAACGTCGTTGTTGGATTACAGCGCCAGGGGCGACGAAAAGCTTTGGCGAGCCAGAGGAACGTAGTCATCCTGAGGTGACGTGTCACACGAGACCCCGGAGAGACGGATGGAATGAGACGGAAGAAATTGCCGTGTAGAATGAGATTGTTTCTTTTTGTTTCAAGCAGTCTCTCACACCAGGGGTTTCTCTTTTTTTCGTTGTCTCTTTCGGTCTGCTCCTTCTTTTCCTTTTTTATTTCGAGCGCATAAACGGTACATAGGCAGTGAATGATCGCGGCGAAGCTCGTAATTACAAACTTACTCTCGTTAGAGCAACTGAAAATCATCAACCAATCGGTAACGAAATAAAACACGAAATATCAATCGTTTCACGACTCTTTTATAAACCGCCGAGACTTCCAGACTATCAATACTATTCGAAGCTTGCTTCACGGAGAGAAATGGGAATGTTGTAGCAGCGAAAGATCCTTTGCGAATCGTCTTTTAGTTACGTCGTTTAGTAAAAGTGCAAATCGACGACAGATTTGTCGGAGTAGCAAATGCCGTGCTGCTGGAGCAAAATCTTTGCTACGGTGACAAGTGGATTTGGCTACGCGAGCAGACACGCGGATAGCCGGTAAGCTAACGTAGCATAAATGTTTTTATGCTGTTCCTGCAAGAGACCATATGCTATCAGTACATTATCGTCTATGCTTTTCGTTCGAGGCGACGAAAATACATAGGCATAACGAAAATACGCACACCAAAAAGAAGTGCGAGTGCTCGTGGCTCAATTCCGTCGAAATATTTGTAATTTCCTATTGCAGTGTTGAGCACGCATATTTCGTTGAAATAGTACCGCGTTTTCCAAAACAACAACAAAAAGCGGCGCGCGAAACAGCGCTGACTGCTGAGCGCGGTGCGTGGCACACTATCAACGTGCGTTCGCCAGTCCGAGTGCTGTGGGAAACAGAAGTGACAGGCGAATAACAAATTTCATATAAACGACAGCGGTAAATAAAAAAAAATTCATCAAAAATGTACATTGTTATGACTCGACCGTTATTTTTTTCGTACACATTTCATTGAAACATTATTTTATACGATAAATATTTATGATAACATAAATAGGCGGAATGGGTGCTACTTTTGCATTAGGTTTCGGTAGCGTAATGGCTTAGGTTCATAGGTAGCAAGGTAGGAGGTCTAGGTTCAAACCCCAATGTAGGTAGGAAATTTAATTCGGTGAAAATACCGAATTACCTATCGACCATCGCCGAAATGTAATAATTACATGAATTAACAGTGAGATTAGATTTTTACTTTTGTTTTTTTTACAGCTGTAAAGCCATTTTCGTGGAGGCGAACATAGGATCGAAAATATCATGCAACAAAAATAATTTGTTCGTCCAGCAAAAATGATTTGCTCGTCCAGCGAATGCGTTTGCTCGTCCAACAAATGTCTTTGCTGCTGTAACACTTTGTTGCTGTTCGAGGAACATCTGTGTGCATGCTACGGGAGCAACAGTTATTTGCTCCTGCGGCAGAAACTTTTGTTGCAGCAGCAAAAAAATTTGTTGTCACTATATTAACAAAGAAAATTTGTACCAGTAGCGTGGCGTACGCTGTCGCAACGCAAAATTTTCCCTCCGTGTTCGAACAATGAAACTTCTGAGAGCAAGATGATTCATCGCGATGGATGCACAACGTCGGGACGAGTGAATCAATAAATATCAAAACAACCAAAGTGCAACGGAGTCATTATGGCTCATAATTCGTGCTAAACAGAACGTACCGAAATTATCTTACGAGTCACGTATTTTTAGACTCAATCGCAAAAATCGCCTGGATTCTGATATTTAATAAATAATACGTGTAAAAGATTAATTGACTTTATTCGTCAAACTGAGCATTTTTTGTTCTTTCAAATTCTAAACTTTATGGGCTATGGGGTATTTTTAGACTCAATTGGAAAAATCACCCGAATTCTAATCCTCTAATAAAAAGTTCATGGGCTCAAATGTATCGAAATATCGAATCCATTGTTAGCTTTTTATTCGTGCTGTGATTGGTTGCTTGGAAATCTCGA
>JAPYYS010000615.1:0-47197 GCA_030522525.1 Campopleginae sp. 14b | reverse complement strand
AAAATAAAAAAAAATATATATTTATATTAAAAAAAAAAAAAAAAAAAAAAAAAAAAAAAAAAAAAAAAAAAAAAAAAAAAAATCGAATCTCCAGTGGATCCTCGTGGGAGCGAGAAACTCAGTCTCTCCGTAATTTTCTGAAAAAAAAAGAAAAAAACGAACGAACATTAAATTTTGTTTTTTCACCAGATTTTTTTTTTTTACGAATTCGCTCAATTTTCATTTTCTTACTTTCCTAAACTCGGTTCCTGCAAGTTCGTCGGTGCTTTCTGACGTCTCTGACGTCCCCGGATGGTCGTGCTCGCTGCCGGGCTCCCTGAACCCGCGTTACCCACTCCGGAGTCCACAGAGGGATCGAGATTCGTTGACGATTGACCGGTTTTTCTCCTTCAAATCAAAATTCATATAAAAAAAAAAACCCCCCACGGCAAATAAAATGTGAGAAAAATCGAATTTTATTTTTAATAAATAATAATAATAATAATGAAATAAATAAATAAAATTAAATAAAAAAAATAATGAATAATTGTTTTTTAAAAATAAATATTTCAATTAAATTATAAAAATGAGTTTTTTTTTCATACCGATGATTCTCGTCGGGTAGTCGTCTCTCGGGAGAAACGGAGCATTTTGTGATATTTTCGTCCTTGAGTTTGAGTAGGACGACTTTGGCAGAGCTGGGATCTTTGGTTTTGAGTTTTCTCTTGCTTTTAGATTTCTTGATCCGAGGGCTTGGGGACCAATCGGAATCGCTCGGGGACTCGAGGACATAGACTCGAGATTTTTTGGGATGGAGTTTTTCGCGGACGAGGGGAGAAGAGTCTCGGTGGTGCTGGTCCTTGGATTTTCTCCGTTCGGCCATCGGACTCGGCTCCGAAAATTGTCGAGTAGCCAGCGAGCTCGATCGCTCGTATTTGCCACGGCTCAGCGACGAATCCTCGTCGTCCTCGAGCTCGTCGCCCCTCCCCCGAGCCCGCAAAGGACTCGGCTCGAAAACTTCACTGTTTTCCATCGCCGGGACCGGCCCCACAGGATAAATATATCGCGTCTCCTCGTCCGGATCGATAATCGGCCGACAAAATGTCAAATTTGAAAAATTTTGAGTTTGCACCGTTTGGATGTTCGCCGTGATTTCCGGCTCGGGAATTTGCACTTCCGGCGCTTTTACGATCGGACTCTCGATCACCGGAAATACGAGATCGTTCGCATCGAAATTATAATTTTTCGCCGGCGCCTTGCGCCACAAAAGCGTAAAATCTTCCGTGTCGTCGCAACGGCTCCCGCGTTTCCGCGTCACGAACATCGGCAAGTTAGAATCTGTTCGCATATCTCCGTCGTCCCAATTTATATGCTCGTCGTCCGAGTATCGCGACGTACAAACTTTTGCCGGCGACCCCGCCGGCCGATCGTTCAGCAACCAGCTCGGCCCCTCCAAAGGATCCTCCGGATCCTCCCGCCCCGACCACTCTCTCTTCGACTTCGAAAACGAACTCCCCCTGCCCACCGATGTTTTCATCGGGTCCCTCGGACCCGAGACTAGCGACAAATCCTGACTCGGAACGTCCGGACTCTCGAGCGACGGGCCCGAGGACACGCGATCCATTTCGCTCGACGCGTCCAGCAACTGCGGATTCGATTTTTTTGAAAAATAAATGAAAAATTCGATTTTTCTGGGAAAAAAATGAAAATTTCGATTTTTTTGGGACAAAAAAATTAAAAAATGGGGTGCGACGAAATTTTTTCGGTTTTTGTTCGCTTTTTTTGGGGAGAGAGATCGTTCGATGGAAAAATCGATCGGGGCCGATCACTCGGATTGAAAAATTCGCTTTTTTCATGGGAAAAGTGAAAAAAAAATCGCTTTTCCGAAGAAAAACGTAAAAAAAAAATGGTTTATCGATGTTTCTTCTTTTTTTGTCTGCTCACCGTGCGGACGTTGACGCTGTGAGCATTGTGCAGGATCCGGGACACGTCGTGGAGGGAAACTCTCGGACTTCTGAGACTCTCGTCGTGATTTATTCGCGCTGGTTGGACGTCGGGGCTGTCCGGGGAGCAGCGACGCGAACGACGAATCGAATTCCTCGCACCTCGACCGCTCGAGCGCCGCGGACTTTCGTCTAAATCAAATTTAACATCGAAATTCTTCGTTTGCCAATCGATGACTTGAGGTTAATACGAAATTTGGAAATCGTCAACGTACCGCTCGTCCTGAGGGTCCGACGAATACGCTCCGGCATTCGGTCCACTCGCCTGGAAAGCTGAACCCAAAAAAAAAACATATTTAATCCGCAATTCCAAGTTACAAAGGAATTTCCAATTTTTTCTCATTTTTTATTTTATTTTTTTTCCTTATTTTTTCTCTTTTCCTTGTAAATTTTCTCATTTTTTTCTTTTTTTCCTCATTTTTTCTTATTGAAAAAAATTCTCTGCCCCAGCAGAGTTAGGAACGGAAATTTCTCATTTTTTCTGATTGAGAAAAAATTTTTTTGCCCCAGCAAAGAATTGCGTATGAAAATTTCTCATTTTTTTCTGTTGTTTCTCATTTTTTCCAAATCTGGGACAAAAAATTCGGTTTTTTTTTCATTAGAGAGTCAAAAACTTACGTTATTTAGAATTCTGGGTGCCGGCACCGGCGGAGGCGAGACGGAACGACGGTTGACGGGACTTTGTTCCGTCGGGGATGTCGACTCCTGAATATCGCTCAAGTTTGGTCGATTGCGGTGAGCAAATTCTCTCTGTAAATTGAGCCGGCTCAAGTTTATCGTCGGCTTAGTGATCGTGTGTCCGCCGACCATGGGTTGGACGACCCCACGGGCCGGAGATTTGCCGGAGAGCCTGCCATTCGAGTCTCGACCTGAAATTTTTATTTTTTGTGAATTTTTTTGATCGTCTCCGTTTTCCGAGACAGAAACGAACATTTTTGGATTTTCCGCGCGATGCCGAGCGGCAAAAATGTCGGGAGTAAAAATGGAAAAGAAAATTTCTTACGATCGGCAGAGGCGGTCGATTTTCTTGGCGTAAACTTTGGCATGTTGACAAATTGTTGACACGACAGAATCGTGTTCGTTATGTAATTCGTTGCGGTGACAAAAAGGCCCAAAGATTCTTTGGAATTCTTCAAAATGTTGGCAATTATGTCCTTGAGGGGGAGAAAAAAAAATTAGAGAGAAATTTTCGGGGGAAATCACGATTTCGAGCAACGCGGCGTTCACTTACGTCGCGCCTGCTACAGGCGACTTGCAGCTCTTGGACTTGGCTCGTCAGAGCCAAGTTCTCTGAGAACAGCGACTGGTAAGCTTGTTTTTCCTCAGAAAGAGCCTTTGCCAATGCATTATTGTTGCCTTTTACTTTTTCGTACACTGCGAGAATCACGAGAAGAGAAATAAGATTGAAAGTCGATTTGTGAGCTTATGGGGTTACCGGCAAAATAGCAATTTGAAGGGAAAAGTTTAAACTTACGAGGTTTGTACGATCTTTTGTTGTAAAACGATTTTCTTGCCAACGCTGACCATTTTGCTAGAATGGTCGGCCTTTTCAGTCGTCGACATTTCGTCAAGCCCGACATTCTGACATATGAACTTTCGGAGCGATCACTTTCGCATTTGTTTCGATATTTTTCTGCGATATACGAAAAAATTTGATTATTTTGTGGCCCGTGGAGATTAACCAAAAGATTTCATGTCTCTTGACTTATCGAGCTTCTCCACAAATGTTGCGATTTTAATCTGCGCGACTTTGAGACTATGTTACGATTTATTACGAGCAAAAGAATGGGCCTCAAAGATTAATGCAGGGTTTTCGAGCTGATGGGACTTGTATGAGGAAATAAACAAACGTTGATTCATTCTTCACTGACCGAGTCTATGTTCTTTCTTCTCGTGCATCCGTGAATTAAAAAAAACAACTTTTCAATCTTGCTCGGGTTACGAATGTCACGATAATAAACGAAGTGACCGCGAACACCAGTCGAATCGGGCGGCCATTGTGGTTCCACCTTTGAGGTTACGAACGCACAACGATCGACAAGTTAGTAGAAAGAATACTTTCAATTACAACGAGTTTATTTATTGTGAAGAATAAATTAAATCGGTGCTTCATCGAACAATCAATTAAAAAGACTTCGATCTCATCATTATAAACATCGAATTGCCCGGAATTATCAGATCCCAGGATTTCTTTACCAGTGGGGGTGTTTTTTCGATCTGTCAAATGTGACGTATGAAAAAAAAAGTAAATTTCTCTAATTCCTTAGAGAATGGCACCTCCTCCGGTCGTAACGGGAATCTCTCCAAAAGAAGGTCCTCCGGGTACGCGAGTGACAGTTCGAGGCGAGTTTTTGGGCACCAAAGCACAAGATTTGACAGGTTAGTGACTTTCCGGCAAAATAAATCGAAAAATTCGCCTCGATCACGCGAAAATGTTGAAAAAATTCGAAAAAAAATCCGAAGAAAATGCAAATCATAAAAATGACTAAAATTTCGATAAGGACTGACAATATGCGGCTGCGACTGTCTACTCTCCGCCGAATGGAAGTCCCCGAACAAAATAATTGCCCGTTCCGGGCTGTGCAAAGGCAGAGGCGATATTTTGGTCACCACAAAGAGCGGAGGGCAAGGAAGCTCGACCGTACAGTTTAGAGGTTATCACGAAACTATCGGGCCCATGAAAGAGTCCGCCGTGTGGGTGGACGAGGCTCCGGTCCAGAGTTTTGTTTGGGGACGACGAGCATTGTCCCCGACAAATTACCAGCAAGAAGATCCTCTGGGTCTCAGCGTGGAAGGCAACGAGTGAGTAAATTTCTCGATAAATTCAAAAACGTGGAAAAAAACGAAAAATTGCGTTTATTTCAAATTTGGATTAAAAAAATAAATAAATTTGTTCAAAAATTTATTTTTTTGACGATTTTTTGTTTAGAAAAATAGAAAATTTGATAAATATTCATTTTCTTTATCGTCAAGAAAAAAATTCTCGGAAGACGAACTTTGCGAACTTTTCGGCGACTGCTCCGGAGAACTGACCAGCGAAAAATTTCATCCTGGCTGGTTTTTACTGCAGCATCATCATGCCACTACGCTCGACGACCTCAAAGCCGGCTTGGCTTACTTGAGACGTAAAGTCAATTCACAGAAAGAAGGACAATTGTCGTTCCTCAAGGTAAAAAACCAAAAAATACAATTTTTTTTCAACCGAGCAAAAAGCTACTATTTTTTTCTGAAATCATGGAACGATCGCTCACGATCGCAATTTTTGTCAGGCAAATGTTGGGGCTGTGATGGAGCAATTGGAAACGATTGTTCTGCTGAAAGAGCAGTTCGATTCTGACGTGAGAAAGTTTGGGAACAATCCGACAGACAAATTGGAGTCGGCGATAAAGATTTCGATGGCAGAAGCGAACAAGCTTTTCGAGGACGTTTTGGCGCGGAGAGATCGCGCAGATTCGACGAGAAGCGCTTTGGCCTTGATGCAACGTTATCGATTTCTTTTCTGCATGCCAGTGAACATCGAGAAAAACATCAAACGGGGAAACTACGATCTGGTAATAAATGATTACGCGAGAGTTAAGAATTTGTTCGGAAACACAGAAGTGGAGATTTTCAAGAAAGTTCTGGACGAGATCGAAGACAAAATTTCGCAACTGCGAACTATTTTGCGGAAAAAACTCGAAGAAACTCCTTTTGCCCTCGAGAGGCAGAAAAAAATCATTAGGAACCTCGTGAATCTCGAAGCGAACGGGGATCCGGCTTGGGACGCCATAGGTAAAAAGCTTCTTTCCATTTATCGAACTATTAATTCAGAAAAATTGCAAAAAATATTGAAAAACCGAAAAAATTATTATTATTATTATTATTTCCAATAATAAATTTGTTTACTCTCTCGTTTACAGTCTCCCACGCCGCCTACCTAGACAAGAGCACAAAGGGCTGCGTGCAAGACTTTTTAAGCTCCGATTCTTCCGGAGCCGGCGACGATAAATCGCAAAAAACGAGTTTGGCTCCGGTGGATCGTTTGCGAATGCAGCGAAACGATCCGAATTTAAATGTGCCAGCGCGCGTCCAATGCGTCGAAGCTCTGTGCGACGTCGTGGCCGAACAGTTGCCCGATTTGTGGAGATTAGGACAAAGTTACTTCACCGGACAGCTGCACGTCTCCGTCGACACGGAAAAACAAATTCCCTTCAAGAATTTAGTGCTTTCATGTATCCAGCACGCGAGCGAGGCGATGCGGGAATCGTGTTCGTCCAACGTCAGTCCCGCGTGGCTGCTGCACAGTCTCCGATGCATAAGACAAATGTACGCGGCTCTGATTCATCTCGACTTGCCGAGTGAGGCGCTCGACATTTTCGGCAAATTCCTTTTCGATCTTCGCCTCCAATGCCTCGTCGGACTTTTCCGACAATCTGCAGACAATATTTCGGGACTCCAGCGCAAGGAAACTTGGCAATTGGAATATTTGCCCAACGAAGACGGCGGCATCACCAAGTTGGTTCGTTCTGACTCAATTAATAGCCCGAAGACACTTCGCTGTCGAATTTTACCAGTCGAAAGGGTTTTCGACCTGCAAAAATATTTTTCCGTTTTCAATTCAAAATTCAATTCAAACAAAGTTCTCGTTGATCGATTGCGAAGGATTCCTGCGTCCAGTTTGACATAAAAATCAATCCGCTTTTCCTTCCAGCCCTGTTTGTTCGAAGAAATGGTGACGGAAGTCTCGGAATTAGCTCGCGAGACCGCGATTGCTTGTGGCCCGAGAGAAACTCCGTTGCTCGCGGGCCCCGTCCAACAGGCGCTTTACCACAATGCTGTGAAAACACTTTTCGTCGCGTTCTCTCGAACTCTCCAGCAATTGGCTTTCAGCGGCAGCGAAGAAGCTGCCGACGAGGACGATCCCTCCGTCAGCCAACTCGTAGGCTCGCCATCTTGCTATAGGATCCGGGAAAATAAACATCGTGGACTCGCCACTCCGGTAAAAAGTTGTCCAAACTCAGAAACACGATTTTTTTCAAATTTTTCCGGTTAAAATGATTTTTTTTCGGTTTTCTTCGGGAGCAGACCTGGGAAAAATGTTTATTGATCTCTCTGAGCAATATTCGGTACACCCTCAACGTCGTCCTGCCCAGAGTCGTCACCGGACTCAAAACTCGAGGTTATCCTGACCTCACGATCGCCGAAGGCTGGCGCAGCGATTGGACCCAATTGGAGACTCTCGATGGAGCCGTTCTCGAGGCTTATTTGGAAAGACGTTGCGATCCCCTTGTCGGAACCATCGAACCGAGCATGTATCTTGGTGGCTTGGAATGGGACTCGGAAATCGAACCTACTCACGTTCGACCGTACGCGAGAGAAGCCTTGGCCAATCTCATAGCCGTTCACGCTGAAGTAATTTTTCACTCTTACAATGGAAAATCGTGCATAACTTGGAAACGGTTGGAGATGGGTGAAAAATGGATTGGACCAATTTTGTAGAGCGTAAATTTTTCTACACGAAAGGTTCTGAGGAAATTTTTTTATCTCTCATAGTTTACTCTCGCGACGCCGGGGAACATGGCCAAGACATTTGACCTTGAAACCATATAAATTGCTCTCGCGGCCAAAATACTAGAGATACAAAAATACCCTCGGGACCTTTTTTCAAGGAAATTAAACGCCCGACAAATTTGTTCCTATGAACTTTTGCCCTATCGTTAACGGTTTAGCCGTTATGGTCGAATTGAATAAAATCAAGTTTTCATCGCCCGCAGGTCAATCGCGTTTCGCCTGGATTGCTAAAGCGCGTCTTATCCCACATCGTAGAAACTATTGCCGAAGAGCTAGCCAGACTTATGTCTTGCGTCGCCAAATTCGGTCAACCAGGAATAATCCAAGCACGAGCGGATATTATGATGCTGAGGAAAACGTTGGACGCTTATTGCACGCCGAGGGCCAAGTAAATCGTTTTTTCCACCTCATGATCAAAAAACCTCAAAAAACCCATTTTTTCTTATCAATTCCAATTTCCCTGACAGAAGTTTCTTCGAGGAAGCTCTGGACGCGATTCCCCAGCCAGCGAGCAAAGATTCCTTGAGGATCGAGGCACTTTTGAGCAAAGTGACAGCCTCGATGCAGCTGCAAATATGTTGTTTGGCCGATCGATCAAAATCCAAGAACAATTTCTCCAAAGATCCTCTCAGGACAACGACGGTATAAAATCGTTGAATCGCCCACAAGAAAATGAACTAAATTTAACGAATAATTGTATTTTCAATAAATTGCACATAGAGAACAAATTAAAATCGATTTCCCGCAGGATGTATTTATTTTTTCGTTCCTCAGCGGAGAAAAAAGTTTCCAAAATTCGTTTCTACGTCGATATTTCTATTTTTCGTCTCGGGTCGTGTGAAAAATATAAAAAAAATGTTCATTTTTAACTACGATCTTTAGAACCTGTGGAATGTGAGCTCGTAATCGAAATTCTATGTTTCTCCTTTTTTTTCAATCTTGACAAGATTTTATTTATTTTTCTTGCTGTCCTCCGGCAAAGAACTGGAGCCACTCGGCTCTTCCATAATCCTCGACGCATCTCTGCGGTTTTTGTCCACCGGATACAGCCTGAAATTAATCCCACGATTAATTACGCAAAAAAAAATTAATCGCAACAAATAATATTAAAATTGATTAATTAATAATTAAAAATTCACATATTCAATAAAATACATAATAAATAAATAAATAATATTTATTAATTATATTTATTATTAATTATTAATTATTAATTATTAATTATTATTATTATTATTAATTATTATTATTATTTATTAATAATATTTATTAATTAATAATAAATTATCAATTTATAAAAATGTCAATAAAATTCCGTTGATTCGTTATTAAAATTGCTAATTAGTTATTAATCGAATAATTAATTATTCAAATTAATAATAATATGATTAAAATAGTAAAAATTGATGGACGAATAAGTGACTCACCATCTCTGATAAAGATAAACGAGGAAGACAGCATCGTCGCGGAAACAGGCGACTCTATGAGCAGTTGGCATTGTGATTACGAATGCAAAGACATCGTCGATGAAGGTGTTGAACGCTTTGTACATGAAGGACCGCCATGGCAAATGAGCGACCGACTTTAATTTGTAATTGACGAAAAGCTGTGGCAGCATGAACAAAAATCCAAAAGCGTAAACTCCGTTTACCAACGAATTTATGCTCCAAGAATACCAACTGCAAGCGGAAACACAAATTTCATTACCACGTTTTTTCGAAAAAACTCACTCCGACGAATTCTTGACGAGAATTTCGAAAAAATAAAAATAAAAAATCATTTTAATTAATAAATAATAATTAAATTAATTTGTTCGCAAAAAATCATAGGGATTGATATTTTTTTTATTTTTTTACCTTTTGTGGGGCTGGTACAGGAGGGAATAAATGGCGCCAGCGATTACGAGAGGATACAAAAGATAACTCAAGTATCTCATGCTTTCGGCATCGAATTCCCGAGTCTTGGCTTCGGCAGTGTCGCTTTTGTGGCCCTGAACATTGATCTTGGGCCAAAATCCACCGGCTCTCGTGATTTCGATCCGCAGAATTTTTTTCATTTTCCAGAGCTGCAAATATTTTTTATTCAATTTTTTTTTTACCTTTTTAAGGAAAATTTCAATTTTTACCTCTATGAGGGTCCCGATCCCCGCAGGAATCAGAATCAGCAACGACGTATGTTCGTCCACGAGATACAAGAAGACAATAGTCTGGCTGAAGGCTCGCCACACGATCGTCGTCGTGCTGAGACCCTCGAGACTGTTCTTCGCTCGCCAAAAACTTATGTCGCTCTTGAAAGCGAGAAAATCAAAGAGCAGCTGCAAAAAAATTTCGCAACACCAAAATTAACGATTCCGGCATTTTCCAAAATCTTGTTTCGTTAAATATTCGAATAAAAAATCGAATTTGTTAAAAAAAAATTGGAAAAAAAAGAATTTAAAAGCAAAAAATGAGGAAAAAATTAATTTTTTCGAAAAAAATCAAAATAGTACGCATTTTGCCGAAAAATTTAGAAAAAAATCGAATTTATTGAAAAAAAAAGAGAAAAAAAATTAATTAATTTTGAAAAAATCGGAAAAATCGAATTTATTCGAAAAAAAAAAGGAAAAATGGTTTTTGCTCGTTATTTACATGAATCGATGCGATGGATATAGTCGCTGCGAGAAGGTAGAGATTCGTGTTTGCGTAAATTCCTTTAGCCTCGTCGACGTCCTTGTCAGAAAATCCAATTTTTTTGAGCCCTTCCATAGCAGCTTCGATGTGTAAAACCAAACGAAGTTTTCCTAGGCTCACCGGAGCGTAAATTATCGTCACGTTCATTTCCTCGACATTTTTTTCAACGAGCACTAAATCGGCGTGCCTCGTTTGCAGGAAATCGTACTTGACGATCGGCCAAAATATCCCGTCCGCAGTTATTCTTAAAAAACCAGAAAAAAACCAAAAATTTTCATTTTTTGGAAAAATTCCAACGAAAAACCCAAAAAAAATTTTTTTTTTTTTGGTTTTCCATTTAAAAAATTCTCCCCAGGGAATTTATCACAAGAATCCACAATTTTCCATACCCAAATCCAAAAAAAAACGAAAATTTTTGAAAAATTTCGAAATTTTAATTTTAATTTTGTCAAAAAATTACATTAAAGCAAAAAAATGATTTTCCAAATTTTTTACTTCATGTCTTGAGCCAGCTCCAGCGGCAGATCGTACAACGGCAGCCGCACATCATCCGTCATGACGGTAAAAGTTACTCGGCTCCTCAAATGCGAACGAGCTTTTGCGACGTTTTCTTTTTTTGTTTTTTCCTCTGAGACGCTTTTTTTTTCTCCCAGGAGGTTGAACGTCTCCGCACGGGGGACGAGGAACTGCGTCATCTTGATCCTGGCGTACGCAGTGTCCAGATCCTGCGAATAAATTTTTTTGCCTCAAAACCGTCGGCTCAAAAAAGCCCAAAAAGTTTTCACATTTTTTTGGGAGAAAAAAAATTGACTCGTACTCGATGGAGCTGCCCAAACGATTTTTTGCCTTTGGTCGCTGCCGGAACGACGAAAACGTGCAGAAAGAGCGTCCCGTTGTTGCGGGTTTTGTTGGGAATTTTTAAAGTGACCGGCCTGGAAAGAGACGAGCGGAAAAAAGTTTGATATTTTTTGAGAATTTCGTAATTTACGATTTTATTTGAGATTGATCAAAGTTTGCGTACATCTCGAACGTGGAGCTGTAGTTGAACGGGGAAACGCTGAAAACTGAAGAAACTTCATGGGGAGACGGCCGACCGGACGGAGAAGAAAATAAATAAAGGTCGAGCTTTGGATTGTTTCGTAAAAAAGACTTCAAACACGTGTCTTCGGTCTTACAGGCTGGAGGGACGAAAAGTTGAGAGAGGGAGTACAAGGAATAAATAATATAACCGAAAAAAATGCCGGAGAATAAGAGACTCAGCGGAGGTTTCTGCATTTTTCAATATTTTTCTGTTAAAAACTTAGTTTTTTCGAGCTCGATCACTTTTCAGAAGTTTTTGTTTTTTATTTATCGATTTTTCTTGTTTATATCAATCGCGGAAGATTGTTGACGTTTATGAAAAACTTTGCAGCTTGTGATGACGTGGCATCGCTATTTTACACGACGATCACTCATTTTTTTATAATTAAATGACATCCCGATGCACTTTCGATCTCAATCAACACGGAGACGATAACATTTTGACGTTTTCACTGCAACAATATTTTTTGACGCGTAAACAAAGCACCAACCGGTTGTGCATTTGTGTCACTTTTGGGTTACTTTTTTTTTGTGGGGCGCGAACTATTGGGAACGCGACAGAGTGAGGTTAGCTCTACGGATCCGGGGTGTTGGAATTATTTTTCTGAATTATTTCGATGGGAAACCGAGCTTTCTCATTTTTATCGAAAATCAAAACGATCTGGAGAATGAAATTTAATTTTTTATGTCAATAAACTCGAATCATCGGTACGTGTTTCGTTTTTCGGAATATTTGAACTTTCCGCGGAATACATGGCCCATGCGCAGCCTCGTTTATTTATTTTTTTATCGATCGTTTATCCGAACGAACCATGAAATGTTTCTGAGGGAATTTCATGGGTATTTTTGTTCATTTTTAGTTGTTTATACGTAATTTTAATAGGGACGACGGAGTTTTCATCTGCAAAACGAATTCTCCAAGTTTAGAAGTTTGAATCTCCCGCTGAAAGTCTGAAGCATGCGCAGTAGTAGTTTTCCTACTCAGCAGCGCGCGCAGGGGAGAGAGAGATAGTAAAAAGCGTTGGTGCCATTTCCGGCATCCGGCAGACGCCCCAACCAGAGAGAAATTGTGTGCATAGTGCGTTAATCCGTCATCCTGAAGTGTCTGAACTTTCTAAGTGCAACTTGGACTGATAAATTCGTTGATACGCGAGCTTTTCGGAACAACGAAGAGTTTCGTGAAAAGTGGGAAAGGAGATAAATAAAAAGAGGCAAGAAACGACGTTCGTGAAGCCGGTAGAGTGCGAGAACGTAAGTATTTCTCGTCTGTTTATTTGTCAATCGTAAAAGCACCACAGCCACTGTATTTTTTTGTTTTTATTTCGTCTGCAAATTTGCCCATAAAAGATCGATCTTTCGCCCTTAGAAATTACATGAAAAATGCTTTTTTATTCATTTCGAATTACCCTTAATTCCGTGCTCGAAAACTACTCTGTTTTTTAACATTTTTTCCCCTCAAACGACGAGCTCCACCTCCCACAGAGTTTCTTCCACTCGTGAGTCATGCCTCGCTCCATAAACACCTGACATTTTCTCGCGAATATTCCCCTCCAGCCACGTACACAAGAAAACGATATTTAGCTCGAAAGAGAGGAAAAAAATTGTTTTCCGATCGATTCTATACTGAACAATGGACGCCATGTTGTTTTCTTTTTTCACTTTACTTGAGGAATCTCCTCAGCCGGCTTTTGTGCTTCTCTACTGACAGAATCGAGGTTATGTCTTCCATTTTCAATCGATATTCGATTTTTCCCTCGAAATATTGAGAGAACGAAAAAAAAATAATCATTGTTTATCGTTTCTTCGGTCATTCGCCATCGAAATTCCACAATTTACTCAAAAAAATTGAAATATTTCATTTTCTCCCTGACTTCTCGTCGCGAATCTTTTCCGGAGTGAAAAAATTCAATTAATTCCATCAAACTGTCAACGTTGGCCTGAAATTAATCAAAAAATTGCACGTCCTTCGTTTAGCCTCGTGAAAATAATTGAGTAAATACGAAATTATGAAAAAAAATATTTTTCATCACGTTTTCGCGGTTTTCTGCTTATGACACATTTCTCTCATGACTCAATAACTTATTACGAAGTTGATGACGTTATACGGGGTGTGATTTAGGTGTGGAAAGATCCGAATCTCATCGAGATACCTTATCGTCGTTTTTATACCATTTTTATCGTTAATTCATCCTCCCAATCGTTTTTCCTCTCCTTCCAATGAATTTATACTCCAATATATATTTCGAAAAGTTTCCACGGACGTTCTACATGTTCCTGCGTGCTTATGCATGTCGCGTCGTACGCGGCATTTTACGCCAAAGTCGTAATTTCCAATTTTCCCACATGAATCAAACTTCCAACTAAAAATTCGAAGAGCCGCAATTTTAAAAACCAAAAATCGCCGAAAATTTTCGAAAAATCGAAAAAATTCGTTTTTGACGTGAATTTTTTTCACAATTCAGCGAAAAATCGTTAAAAAATTGCCGAAATTCTTAAAAATCGTAAAAAAAAAACTGCGAATGTTCCCGAATCCTGAAACACGAAAAATTCGTAAATTTTCAGTTTTTAAAATTGAGAAAAATGGTCACGATTTTGGAATAAAACGACAGGCTCGACGAGCGTAATAATAAAATAAATAAAGAGAAAAGACGGTCGAGCGCGTTCGAGAAAAAGAGGAAGGGGGGTGGGGGGGAATGAACGGCTGGCCAGTTATTGTGATCGGTGTCTCCAGTTTCTCCAGTTGACTCGAGGACTTGGTGCTGGTCACATGGAATTCTCAAAGTCCTTGATCCTGGATTAAAATTGTCAAAAAATAAATAATTCAATTCCGTGCGAGATTTTCAATTAAAAAAAATCAAAATTTTCAAATTTTCGAAAAAAAAATCAAAATCCGCATCGAAATGCCGCATGCGGAAAACGGTCAAAGTGAAAACGAGGGAAATGCGGGTCAGGAGAGTTACAAGGATTTGCTGAAATTATGGAAAAATCGTAAGTTTCGAAAATTAACGAAACATTTTTTCAATAATTCCGTTTTTTAGCAATTTTTTTTATTTCTTCGATAAAAATTTTGAAAAAAATATTACTTGGTGGAAAATTTGATCTTTTTTTAATGAGATTTATTTCCGGCGAAAAAAATGACGTTTTGACGTCAAGGGATCGATCCCAACCAGTTTATTCCGCCTCGTGACCTTCAGAAGGCTTCGCCAATCGATTCCTCGGTATGTTACGTATGGAAGTTTGCCAGGTCGTGCGAAACTGTACGAAAAGTATACGGTTTCGTGAAATTATCGATTTCTTCAAAATCCCGATAAGATAAAATTGATAAAATACGAAATAACCCTGTATATAAACATGACACGATGATCGATTGATTCTGGGCTGATTTTGAAGCAGAAAAGTTCAACAGCATTTTTTTTTTCGACGTCGTACCGACGTTTAACGAGTTTTCTGACTTTGAGAGAGCATAGCGTGAAAACGGTGCGAGATGGAACAAAATGCAAGAGACCAATTTTGTAGAGGACAAAATTTCCTACAAAAACGGTTCAGGCGTAATTTTTGTATTGCGAGTAGTTTAGACAGGAACTGTAGAACTATACTGGATTTTATATTGACATAATTTGACGTTAGCTCCGGATCGCGCTCAAGACTAAACTATTGGAGAGAGAGAAACGACGTGAGAAACTTTTTTGTAGGAAATTTAACACTCTACAAGATCGGTCTCATACGTTATTGCTCTATTTCCAGCCGTATCGACGGTACGCGTCGTTAAAGTCTCGAAGAAAAATCAAAGAATTTCGCACTTTTTAAAAAAAGTTTACTCAAATTCGTATTTAAAATTTACAATAAACGAAATTGCCTGTTACGTCGCGAACGTAAAGATCGGAATTCGCGATTCACAGATCCGGTCCTTCCGCTATCGCGAATCATTCATTTTACAAACAGGTTAATTTTTTTAAACCCGGAACCAGTTGCGTCCTCGTATGGTCGGGCCTTTCGTCTTATCCACAAGGAGAATCGTTTTTTACTTAAAAAAAGGAATAAAACACATCGGTTTATAACTGTAAACACGTGTGGTAACGGTACGACGAACTCTGGTCGAGATGTCACCGCTGGTACGAGTGATTAACGATACTGATTTAATTAACGACACCGGGGAGTTTGAAAAAGATAAACAACACCAATAAAATGGTCGATTTCAAGGTGATATCATAATTTTTCGAATAAGCACCAAATTTCGTATCGTCGTAGCCCCAGAAACATCCTTCCGTTCGAAAAAAACTCTTATCCCATCCAGGGACCTGGTAAAATCGATTCCAAAAAACCGGAGATGACCGGAATTTTGAAATCGTTCTAGCTCCGCCGCAAATTGAGCTACAGAAATTTTCCGGGAACCCTTTTCAGAAGTTTTTCAACGCCCTAAAAGATGGCGTTGGATTTTTCCCGATAACTCAATAACTTTTCGAGAAAAACGGGAAAAACAATTACATACAATTTTCATTTTTTTTCATTCATAATTTCCCATGCGTTTCGATTCAAAAAGTCTACAATGAAAGGTTCCTCCCTGTATATTACGATTCCTATGAGAAATTTTCAAAAAAAAATTTCCATCACTCCGAAATTTTTTCTTTTATCACTCCCCGATCAAAATTTCGGTTTTCAAATCGAAAAACTAAGAAAATAATTAAGAAATCCCGCGTTCCCCAACTTTTTAAATGATTCCCAGGACCCTAAAGAACCTTAAAGTTTGACGGTGAAAAAAAAAGCAGCAGGGAGGTGCATCAACCCTCAAAATGCTTCGGGTCTCAGCCGCATTATTTGTGGGCGGCAGCAGCGTAGCTCGAACATCCACTCCCGGAAATTTTCGAGGGACGGGCAGTTCCATCTTGGACTGCCCTCTCCCGCAGTTTGGCCTTAATTCGGTGATCCCTCGAGTCCTATGTGTGTAAAAATAACATTCCCAAAAGCAAATGGGCGGTGAATAATCATGGAAACGTAAAAAACCCTCAAAAAGTTGAAATGGTCGTGTCCTCGAGTCCGCGGAGCTGAGGTTCGTGTTCCTATCGATTAAGGAGTAACCCCAAAGCCGGACGTTCCTCGGATCCCCACCCAATCGACGAGATCGCCATATTTCCCGCATTGTCTGAACAAAATACCAAAAAATAAATAAAAACATCGAAAATTGATTAAAAATTTCAAAACTCTCGACAAAAATATTTATTTCCAATAATTCTCGAGTCTTCGCGTTCCACAATCCTCAAAATATCGACTAAATAAAAATCCCCTAATTCAAATAATAAAAGTGCCAACTGGGATTGAGAAATCCCCAAAAAAACAACGAAAAACCGAAAATTTTCAATAATTCAAAAGAAATAATGAATAAAAAAAAAAAAATTATTAATAAATGTTAAAAATAAAATAAACAATGCAGAATATCTTTGAGAAATGTTCGTTTCGATCTGTTTGTCTAAATATCGGGTTATTCAAATATTTCCAATAATTCTCGGATCTTCGCGTTCCAAAATCGTCAAAATATCGAATAAATAAAAATTGTCCAATTAAAAAAATAAAAGTGTCGGCTTGGATTGAAAAATCCCGAAAAAAAGAACGAAAAAACCGCAAATTTCAAGAGTTGAAGAAAAAAAAATGAAAGAAAATTTACGCCTCACGTTATCGCGAGCCTCGACGTTTCGTTTTCGCGTCCCGAACATTTAATTCCTCCGTTAATTCGTGATCGAACGAAATTTTATTTTAACAAAAAGGAAAAAAAAAAACATTGAAAAATGTTCGGGTTGTGAATTTTCGTGGAAAATGCGATGGGATGTAAATGAAAAAAATCGAAAATGAATGGGAAAGTGAAGGATTGAGGAAAATAACGAAATTGGATATTGTTTAGGGAGGAAAAAGCGAGAGGGGGAGAAATAAGTCTGAAAATGTTCAGGTGCTGCGTGTGCAACGAAAGTTCGAAGAAATCGAAGAAAGAAAAAAAGCTGAAGGAGCCAGAGGAGCCGGAAGAATGTCAAATAATTTTGGAAAATGATAAAAAAGCTCAAAATGGATTGAACAAATTATCGTCGATTGAGCGACTGAGTCCGGAGTCAAAAAGCAACGAAACCAATAGCAAATCAGTGCCTAACTCTCCGCTCGAGAACTCGGAAAATCGCGAGAAAAGCGACGCGACGATCGATCCCGAGTCGACCAAAAAAATCGAAGAAATAGGCCAAAAAAATTTGTCGCGCGATGATAACCTCAGCGAAAAATCCTCCCTCTTAGAATCTCCCAAGGAAATAATCGCCGACACCAAAGTCGAACACAACGCCGCATCCACACTAAAATCATTTATTTATACAAACCCGATCGGGTGCACCGACACTCCGGCATTTATCGAAAGAACCATCGTCGATGGATCCGACGAGGATGGCGACGATTCCGTTTTCGAAGCTTTTTCCACCGACCCCGATCACGTCGAAACTCAAGGTACTTTTTTTTTTTTTTTTTTTTTTTTCTTTTTTCACATTTTCGGAACTCGAGGGTCTAATTCTACTGTCTAAATATCAAAAAATAATTTTTTCACGATTTTTCGACTAAAAATACGTGGACAATGAAATTTTTACGAAAAAAAATATTTGAAGATGAAATTTTTACGAGAAAAGATTTGAAAATCGAAGTTTTGCAAGAAAAGATTGAAAAATGATATTTTTAGAAATATAAGGATTGAAAAATGATATTTTTTCGAAAAAGTAATCAATGAACAACAATTTGAGGCATTTATGATGCCTTAATTAATTAATTAATTAACTCATTCAGTTATTCATCAATGAATTCGTTGAAAATCGAATTAAAAAAATAATTAATTAATATTAATATTAATTAATAAATTGATCAATGAATTAATGAATATTTGGACGAAATGAGTTGCTCAGAGGCTGAGGAAATATGAAAAATGTGTTGCGAGTAGAATTGGCCCTTGAGGAATAAAATAAAACTAGGAGAATGAAGGAAGAAAAATGTGAAATAAAAGAAATTCCGAATTACGAAGCTCCGGCGAGGAGAACGATGCCGAAATGGTTGTCGCAAGAGGAGGATGATGAGAAGCCAACGGAGGGATGCGACGGGATGCAAGAGCCACCGGCCACCCCAGTTGCGAGGGACGAGCTGGCTCTCCGGCGACACAGATTTTTCTCTGACCTTTTACAAGCCGCGAGAAACACGACGGAGCACAGAGTGCACTTTGATCCTCTCGGTCCTGTCGTCCACTCCGGTTAGGAAATATTCTACCATTATTATTTCTCCCACCAAATAAAATCACACTAAATGACAAATATTTATTTTTATCACCGGAAATGATATCCTGGATTCTGCATGTAATCGGCGAACTTGGAAAAATGTTTAAAAATAATATTCCCAAAGGAAAAATTTATAAAAAATCTTTTTCTCATCGTGTCGTCCAATTTCGTTATTAATTTTGAAAATTAATCCAATTTTCCGTCCCCCATTCCCTTAATTATTTTCTACACTCTCATTTTTTTTTCTACACTCGTGTCTTTAATGTTGTTATGTAATTTGACGTCCTTAATTATATGAAGCTTAAAAATAATATGTGCGTTTATATTTGGAGCATAAGAAACGATCGGGGAACGCCCACGTCTATGAATATTCTCCTTTATGCTTTTACACAATATTCGCAGCTCTTCCTCTCTATTAATAGACCGGATATTCTAGCGAGACTCAGTGACATCCAAATATTTGCATCTATCTCGAGTCTCGCAGTTGAACGTCGATTCTCCCTGGAAACAAACACAGCGTAATTTTCCAACAGCGTGAAAAAGTCAATTTTTCAACTTCCGCTATTTTTGCCAAATAAACGAAAAATTATAACGCGTATTTTTCCTTCTGAAAACTTGGTTTTTAAATTTCTCGTCGAGGCGTGATTCTCGGAGGCGAGAAAAACTTTTAAAAAATTAGAAATATTTTTTTTCGATTTCCGAATTTACGTAACTGTGTCGGGCATGGCCTCACTCGTTTTGTGCCTTTTCCAAAATCTAAAAACTCATCGGATCGTACATTATGATTAACAATCCACCACCATGTAGCGAGCAATTTTTTTTACATTTTTTAAAATTGTTTTATTGAAATTTCATTTTTGTCGAATTTATTGTTTTTTTTTTCTTTTTTTCTTCTCGTTGCTTCTGATTTTGGGGCAAAGCATTTTTGTTGTTGTTTTCATTCGAAAAATTGAGAATTTGTGGTTTTTTTTTTGCTGCATTAACGTTTCCTCCTTAATTTTGTGTTTGGTCAGTGATCCTCGATGTTTATTCAATCGTCCAGTGGCTGTGGATGCTCGTAAAAATGTGGAGAGAAAAAAAAGAAAGTTTAAAAATTGTTAAAAATCAAGAAAAAAAGTAATGAGGGTTCATTTTTTTGAGTCGAAAGTGTGAAAACATTTGGAACGAGCGACGAGCCTGGAGAATAAATTTTTCCATCGTTCCATAGCCGAAAGAAAAAAACAAAAATAATTTTTTCATTTTTTTTTTTTCAAGGCTGCGAGACTGAGGATCGCGACGAACATTTAGAGAACTTGGTAACGCGTTTGGAGAACGTAACGAAACGTTTGGAGAACGTGCCCTCAAAGTTATTGGCAAAAACGCAAGAGACAGCGGTCCAGACGAAGACTCCATCGCCCAAAAGGCCAAATCGTACGAACGGGGAATTGGCATCGCCGGAGACTCGTGACATCTCGAATAAAGTGGAAATAATGTCGGTCTCGAGTTACAAGGACCTCGTGGCTGGTCCGGTCAGCCAATATTTGAAACTGAGTGAAAAAATCGGTGGCGATGTCGCCACCCACAGCAAACTCGTCGAAAAAGTATTTCAGTAAGTTTGTTTAATTAATTAATTAATTAATTAATTGATTGAACAATTAATTGCCAATTAATTAATCGATTAATTACATTGATCATTAGATTATTAGATTGGTTAGTAATTTTTTTTTCTCGGAATTTTGAAGAAAAAAAAACGTGTTCCTCGTTGAGTGACTGAATTTTGAAAAATTGCAGAATCCAATTGGAATTCATAAAGGCAGCATCGAGTCGTGGAGCGCCGAGCAGCCAGTCGGAGCAAGTTTCCCTTCTTGGTCCGACCTCGATGACGATCCAGGAGATTCAAGAATACCGTGAGAAAAATCGTGGCTCCCAGTTTTTCAATCACTTGTCAGCGATCAGCGAGAGCATTCCGGCTCTCGGTTGGGTCGCGGTATCCCCGACCCCAGCTCCTTACGTCAAGGAAATGAACGACGCTGGACAATTCTATACCAACCGTGTCTTGAAGGATTGGAAAGAAAAGTAACAACCCCTAAATTCCTTATCACCATTGAAGTTTTTTTGCCATGCTTTTTTTCATGAGAAATGCAAAAAAATGAATTTTTCATGAATTTAGAGACAAAAGTCACGTCGAATGGTGCAAAGCGTGGGTCCAAACGCTCTCGGAACTTCAACAGTACGTACGAAAGCATCACACGACCGGACTGGTGTGGGCCAAGTCGGGCTCGGCTCCAGTTCCACCGCCTCCCGGGGGAATGCCCCCTCCCCCGCCTCCTTCGATGCCGATCGGCGATCCCAGCGCGAATCTCGGCGACGACAGGAGCGCCCTCTTCGCCCAAATCAATCAGGGCGAAAATATCACGAGGAGCTTGAAAAAAGTCACTTCCGATATGCAGACCAACAAAAACTCGTCCATACGCACCGGACCTGCTCCTTTCAAAGCTCCGGTCACCAACAACTCTGCCAACTTCAAAACCGTACCATCCGCCAACTTACCCATCGACAAACCGCCCGTCTTTACTCGCGATGGCAAAAAGTGGCTCATCGTCAGTCTCTCCAACTTTTTTTCATTCTCTTTCCTAAAAAATGAGGAAAAATTATTTTTTTTGCCGAAAAATTCGATTCTCCGTTTTTTTTTTTATCCACGTTCAAAGATTTTTTACTCATTTTCATTATTTTCAACATTTTTAAAATCTTTTTCTTGGTTCTTTTTTTTTTCATAAAATTAAGCTCTTTCTCGTTTTTTCAGGAATACCACAAAGGCAACAAAGATTTGCTCGTCGAGAGCTCGGAAATGAACAACGTCGTGTACATGTTCCGTTGCCAGGACAGCACTCTCGTCGTCAAGGGAAAAATCAACTCAATCGTCATCGACTCTTGTCGCAAATCCTCCATAGTTTTTGACTCTCTCGTCTCGAGCATCGAGTTCGTCAACTGCCAAAGTGTCCAGATGCAGGCAAGTCTTAGCTTTCGAATCGTTCAACAAAATCCATTCAAAAAAATGCATTTCCTCTCAAAACGAATGAGAATCTCAAAATATTCATCGGCAGCGTGTAAAAAAAGGAAAAAAAAACGGTTTCAAACAAAAAATTGGAAAAAAAATGGGGAATAAATGAAAATTGCACATTTCCTTGCGCACGTAAATATATTCCTCGGAAAGGAGCTCCGAGGGAGCTCCGTAAAGTCTACACAAAGTCCGAGGTCGGCGAGGTAGAAAAAAAAAAAATCAATAAAAAAAAATAGCTCCCCCTCGGGGATTTGCGATTGAAAAATGATATTTTCTGGAAAACGAAAAAGTGGACGTTTTCGTCGATAAGTTTTTCTGTTTGAAGGGCTGCGAAGGTCATTCGTTGAATCCGAGGCCGAGTTTGTTGCACAAATAATGCATTTCCCGGAGTTGGTGAAGATTCGGGTCCTGGTTGAGAGTCTCGAGCAAAAGGATGTACTCGTCCTTGGTGAGTTCCTTGGGAACTTGAAAAATTTGGAACTTGCTGTCGGCCGAAGGGGAAGGCTTCACGAGGCTGTCGGGGAGGTCAGAGATCGACGTGCTCGTGTCAATGACCGAAGGTTTTGCGGAAACCTCGATTTCCCGTTTTTCAACGCGGAGCGACCATCCGGCCGCTCGGGAAGATTCTCCGGATTTATCGTGCATTTTTTCCTCCACGGCGGACGAAACAATCGTCAGGATTCTTGGTGAGCTCGTCTCGACGCGCTCCACTGGGATTTCCTGGTCCTGCACGCTCTGGATCTTCAGATCCCGGTCCTTCAAGTACTCGAGGAACTTTTTTGGGTCCACAATCCTTGTGGCACTTTTGTGCTCCTGTTCCGTAACTATATTCACATAAATAACCGTCCGGCTCTCCGGCAACGTCGCCTTTTTCATCATTTCCGATTCCGTGGCCTCGGCCACGCTCTCCAAACTCCGTGAATCCGTTTCCAATCGCCGCGACTCCATTCTCAAATCGTCCGACAACTTTTTGTGCTCGAAAGCCGGAAATAATGGCACTGAGCGATTCTCCTGGCTCCAGCAACTCGTCGACATCGTCAGGGCACAACGAGACGGACTTTTCGACCTTTTTTCTTGCCCCGTTTGACGCACCGCCTCGAGTCTGCTCCTCAACACGGGAATACTCGATTTTGACCCATTTTTACTGAGGCCCAATGTTGATTTTACGATTTTTGTCGTTTCGCCCGATCCTGCCGGAGAAATTCTCGTCGAATCGGGTTTTTCGGCCTCGGCAAGCTTCTCGGACGCCCAGCCACTCGGAAATGTCGCCGAATTCTTTCTCAACGAACCCGAACATTCCTCGGTATCGATTTCACAAACCCTTTCCCCATTGTTTCTGCTTTTATTTTCTCCGCAAATGGAAATTTTCGGCGAATTTTTTGTCGAGGCATTTTCTTTCTTCATTTTTTCGACCTTCGCATCGATTTTTTCACATTTTGGGACTGATTTACGGTCCCGGCTCAGTCGCTGAGGCCCCGGAAAATCCAAATTCGTCGAGCTTCTCGGAGAAGAATCGCTTTTTCTTGGCGTCGCGTCGGAGCGACTACGCCGGTCCCGCAAGTCGCCGTTGTTACTAGTGACGTTGCGGCGCCCGAAACTCGAAGATTCAAGGTCTTTCGTGCCGTTCAAGGTCAAATGGCTTCTGGCCCCGAGGCCGATCGATCCGATTTTCGAATTTTTCGATTTTGTTGAATTTCCCAAATTTTTTGACGATTTTTCACTTTCTTTCGGCTTTTCGAGCTTCTCGCTCGATCTCCGTGACCTTTCGGAGCTCGTCAAGGACGAACCTCGACGCGGAGTGTTCCAGGGCACGCTCTGACGCAACGGCGACGAACACAAACCTCTCGCCGACTTGCTCGAGCCCAAAAATCCTTTGTCGAGCCTCAAACTCGTCCCACTCACGTTCAGGAAGTCCCGACTGTTCGCGTCCATGTAGAGAGTCGAGGCGTCCGTCAAAAGATTAGAAATCTCACTCGTTCGGGATTTTGAACGTGGGGAATTGATCACAAACGTTTCGCTCGAGTTTGGACGATTTTCTGCAGTTTCTGGCGTCACTTCCGGTTGGCCTTTTTTCTTTGAATCGATTTTCACGATTTTTTCGCCCTCCTGGCTCGCTGGATCGATTTTCGACCATTTTTTCGCCACTTCCGGTCTCTCCACACGAGTTTCCGGTCCTGGCTCGCTCACTTCCGATCCTGGGACCGGAAAATCCTCGGGTTTCGATCGTGGCGACGAATTCTCCGGCCTCGTATCCGTTTTCTCGACGAAAACCTCGCTCTCCGGCTCAACTTCCGGCTTGGGGGAGAATTTCTCCTCGTACAACGAATTATCGTCCTCGGGCCGAAACTTCTCGTCCGGGATCTCGAGCAGATGAGCTCCCATGTCCGGAAACGAGGCCTGATCCGTAAAGTACGTGCTGCTCGTTTCCTGCACGACTTCCGGTTGGAAATATCGATCAGGATTGTGAGTCGTCGCTGGGTCTTCCACCTCAGAGGACTCGCCATCCACTTCCTGTTCTGGCCACTGCTCCGAATCACAATTATCGGTTTTTTCAGACTCTTGACCTTCGACGTCCTTGTCCTCGGCCGCTGAGACCTCCAGATTGCTCGTGGAACTTCCCGTCGCTCGGATTACCGTCCGCCCCGTCAGCGGAGTATCCAGCACGCGCGAACCCTCGTCAAAATCCTTTTCCAATTGTTTTTCGTTCGTTACGTCACTCGTGCTCAGCGACGAATAATCGTTGAGCTGTTTGCACGAAAAATCAGTCGTCAAATCGTCCTCTCCGTCCTCCAGCGAATTCGCAGACTCGAAAATTGATTTCTCCTCGAAATATTGCGCTCCCGCCAAGGACGTCGAGCCCGGACGACGACGCAATGACAAATCTACTCTTCGTGGCTCCCCGGAAGAATCCTCCTCGGAAATCTCCACCTCCGAATCCCCCGATCGCCTTATCAATGGCTCCGACAACTTTCTCGCCATTTCCTCGCTCTCCGTCAAACCCACGGGACTCAGGAAACACGTCACTCCCTCCAGACTCGATTTCTCTTCCGGGATCGATGAGAAATCACCAGTCTCCTCGAAAAAATCGTTTTTCTCCTCTCTCAACGACATTTTCGCCTCCACAATCGCTTCCTTTTGTATCTGCGAAAATGCCTCGATGTATTCTCGAATATTGAGCACCGACTCGTTCACCAACGACGTCAAATCTCTCGAAACCTCCGTCGCTTTTTTCTCCCTCCCAAAATCCATTTTTTCTATCGAATTTTTTTTTTCTATTTTTTCCAAATTTTTTCCACTTCCAGACCATTTTTCCCAATCGATTTTCGTCGAAGATTTCGACTCTAATATTTCCAGCGACGAGCCAGTCGCCTCCGCTATTTTTGAGCCAATTTTATCCGAGAAATTATTTTTCTCGCGAATTTTCGTTCCCTTCTCCGTCGAACTGCTCGCCGAATGCTCTTCCGAAATGATGTCCAAGCTCTTCGGCTGAAAATGCAACTTTGACTTGGACCACATCGTCTCCTCCGACTCGCTGCTCTCCTCCTCGCTCCTCGGCGACCTCAATTTCCCCGACACAACATTTTCCATTCCCATTTGATCGATCAACGCGTTTTTGAATTTTACCGCCTCCCGCAAAAGACTCGCGTTCGATTTTTCGTCGGTGTCACTGTCTTTGGAGAATTCTGCTGTGCTCGAAATCGGCGATGGAATTGTCGGTTCCTCGATCAACGCTTTTCCTTGATTTTCCGCGATTTTATCAAATTTTGAAAATTCCACCATTTTTTTCTCGTCGTCGTCGTCGAGATTTTTCGGGATTCTCGTCGATTCTCCATTTTTTTTCACGTCCGAATCATTTTTTTCCAATTTTTTTGAAAAATTTGACAAATTTTCATTTTCCAACATTTTTTCATCCATTTCGGACTTTGGAAATTCGGGAATTTCGTAATTTTTTGGAAAATTTATCGATTCCCTGGTTTTTGGAATTTTCTCCGCTTTTTCCCCGCCCGCCGATGTCCCCTCTTTTTTTTCTTCGCCTTGGTTCGACCAAGAAGAAAAGTCTGGCTCGCTGTGGCATTGCTCGAACTCGCTGCTACTTTCCGCCACTGGATTTTCCGCCTTTTTTGAAAATTCCTCGCTGGTCAAGTCGCCATTCCCTTCTCCCGAGTCGACACATTTTTTAGACTTCGTTTCTCCTTCGCTCTCCGCCAAGTTGCCAAGATTTTTCAGTTCGCGCAATATCGTCTCGGCCAATTCTTTATTCGAAGCATTTTTTTCGGACCTCGGCTGGCCGTAGATTCGCAAAACGCTGTGCAGGTTTTCGAGCTTCTGGCAAACTTGGTGCAGCGTCTCGTGGGTCGCGTTGACCCGCTCCTCCGGAGTCTTGTTCGCTCGACTCGATTTTTTTGAACTTTTTTTTGTCTCATTTTTTGGCCATTTCGAGGTCTCCCGATATTTCGAAACTTGCGTCTCGCTCCAACAATTGTTTTTTCCATTTTCCAACATTTCTCGATTCCTCATTCCCAAATTCTCACTTTTTCCCAATTTTTTACGAGCTTCCTCCTCTCCCAATATTTCTCCGGACGCGTTCTCGTAACCCAACGATTTGTCACTCCCCATCCTCGAGGTTCTCTCCTTCGTCGACACCGGCGAATTGTCACCCTCGAATTTCGACGACATGTACTTCGTCTCGAGATTTATCAACTTTGTCAAACATCGCACAGACCTCGGCCCTATCTTCGCGTAGGGAACGCACGACGAATTCTCCGAGGGACTGCAAATATCGATTTCTTAGATTTTCCTACATTTTTCTCTCCACATTTCCGTTTTTCATTCATTTTTTATTCAAATTCGATTTTTCCGGAAGAATTTATTGAAATTTTCATGAAAACCGATTTTTTTTCGTTTTAATCGAAAAAATTCTAAATCGGCTCGTGAATTTCGATTTTTTCCGGAAGAATCGATAGAAATTTTCATGGAAACCCATTTTTTTTCGTTTTTATCGAAAAAATTCTGGATCGGTTCGTGAATTTCGATTTTTTCCAAAGAATCGAGTCGACCTGAGGGAGGATTTACCTCAGGAGCATGTGTTTGATCCAAGCGTTACGTTCGTTGGAATTAGTGAGAGTCAATCGAACATTTCTGAGTTGTCTTTCGACGCCTGAGCCATGGATTTGTCTTGGGAGAGGCCACGTGCCGTACTGCATTTTATAAGTCAAAATATTGACCTTGAGTTCGAGATCTTGAACTTTGCAGCCGACGACATTGAGATTTTTACGATTGATGCTCGTCTCGTTGATAAGTTTAGTCTTTGAATAAATCGTGTGAATCAGAACGCTGCAGACAAACAGCATCGCAATGACCTTGAACCAGAAAAACAGAAAAATGAGAATTTTTTTTTAAAAATCACGTAAGTTTAAATTTTTCCGCGAAAATAAAATGGAAAATTCGTTTTTCCTGACGAATTGATGGAAAATGCTTCGTCTCATGATCGTGGCAATTTTATTTGTCAATTATCTTACCCTCCAAATCATCCACTCGTTGGTGAGACATTCGACGACGTCGGTAACAATTTCTGACCAGATGTAATTTAAAATAGCAGATGGACATTCTCTCCAGTCGAATTCGCAGATCATACGAACAGGTTGAAGGTTGCCACCTGAAAAAACGTTAAATCCAATGTCCGGGTTGTTTATGAATCGCGAAAAGGAAGGTTAAGAACTGACCGAATTGCCAGCGCATCACAGTGACGTTTGTTCGCGAATTTTCAAGTCGAAACGTCAAAATTGTATGAGAAAAAAACGACAGACTTGAAAAAATCAAGTGGCTCATAAAAAATACGAAATAAAAATCATGCCAGCGATAAATCGATAGAAAAACAAATCTCGTGACACTGACAAGATCCAAATAAATGACTTAAAAAATGGCCAGTCCTCGCGATCGTTTTTTGTTCTCCATTTTCTCATTAAATTGTTTTTCTCGATCAAACAGGTGCTGGGTAAAGTGCCAACCATCTCGATCGACAAAACTGACGGTTGCCAAATGTATCTCAGTCCAGATTCTCTCGACGTTGCTCTCATCAGCAGTAAATCTAGCGAAATGAACGTCCTCGTTCCCAAAGGAAACGGCGATTACGTGAGTCTCTAATTTTAACAATAAAAATCCCAAGAAATATTTTCCTTTCGAAAAAAAATTAAATTTCTAATTCTAACAAAAATTCAAGAAAAAATAATAAAAATTGAATTTTTAATAAAATTAGATTAAAAAATGTTTTCTTCCGAAAAAAAAATCATTTTTTTCGACGAAAATTCGAAAAAAATCGATCCAAGAACTTTGAATTGTTGTTTTTGCTAAAAAAAAAATGTTGGTCTCATTTTTCAGACGGAGCATCCAGTGCCGGAGCAATTCAAAACGACCATAGGCAAAAATGGACTGAGCACGACCGCCGTAGACTCGCTGGGATAAAAAAATGCCAAGAGAGACTAAAAAACAAAAGAAAAAAAAAACGAAATCTTCCGATCGACAGCCTAAGGCGAGGGTTTAAAAAAAAAAGGAAAAAAAAATGCACGAGGTCGAGAAAATGCGTGAATATAGTCGCGGCCTCGCAACGCGACTGATTCATTTAATAAATTAGAAAAAAAAAATTCTCGGCCACTGACGACGAGCCAAAATGAATTCGATAAATTATTTATTATTTAAATAAATAAAGGCGAGGATTTTATTGGTTTCTCGGACGAGGATAAACTAAAATCGCATTAAATCCAACTTTGATCCTTTTTTCTAAACAAATTTGTGCATTTTACTAAAAATATTAAATAAACCATTTTTTTCTTAAATAACGCAGTATCGGGCACTCGGTGACGATCCTCTCGTTCGATAAGACTTCGCGATCCTTCTTAGGCCCGACTTTTATACATTTACACCGTTTCTAATAGCGAAAAGTCATTTAAAAATAAAAATAAAACTCATTAAATACTAAAAAACGTCGAACTTTAGGGGAAAACTCGACGAAAATTGTGTTAAAAATAATTATAGCGGGAGATTTGCACGTGTCTGAATTTTTTTCAATTAAATTAATTTTTTTTCACTAAAAAGGCCGAAAAAAAATGTTTTAAAAATGTTAAAAATTATTTTGGACGTACCGTCTGCATGTCCCGGGCGTTTTCGATGAGCCCGATTTGTTTCGGATTTTTCTAAGACGCCAAAAGCCTCGAAAATCCAAATTTCCGAAAATAGTGAATTTTTTCATCTTTTTTTTTCAATTGACGTGCAAAAATCCTGAAATAAAAATCGATCGAGTATCTCCGCCACGAGGGCAATAGCTTCGCATGTTCTCATCATTCTGTCGCGTGCTAAACTCCTAGAATTAATTTATAATAGCGGACATAATTAAAGAAGCGAATTTTTTAATTAACACAAAGGAAAGAAAAACCAAAACAAAACCAACAATTATGCTGCAAAGATTGACCAATTTTTTGTCTCTGAAAAATAAATAAAAAGCATGTCAAAGGCCCGACGAACAAAAATCAACGTTGCGATGCCGTTTTATGAAAAAAAAAAAAAAAAATCTCAAAAATTTGTCATCGAAACCGAAAAAGAAATAAAAATTGACGGATATCGCAAAATTAATTTACGAAGATTCTCTCATTTATTCGCCCATCAGCTACGAAGATACAATAATTCATAATAATAATTAAGAAAAACACACATATGTACAGAATATCAAAAAAAATTCATCGTAAGATAAAAAAATCACGAGATTTCACTAAAAATAGAGCGAAAAATCGAGCTCTCTGCCGACGTGGCCTCGAGATTTTCTTTTTGGGGCGCTCCATCGAGGATTTTAAAAAATTTCAAAAAATTCTCGATGAAGCAACAAAAACCAAAATGCCAGGTCAATGAAACATTTTCAATACTTTCCGCTTCTATTTCTACGACTTAATCAATTAATATCAATTAATTAATTAATTGAATTATTCATCGATTAATATTAATTAATTAATAATATTAATATATATTATTAAATATATATTATATATTATAAAAATATATTATATATAAATATGTAATATATAATATTAATGATTAATTAATTAATAATTAATTTTATTTTCAATTAAAAATTAAATTTAATTAATAATTAAAAATAAAAATTGATTAATAATTAATTAATTAATTAATAAGGGATGAGAAAAAAGAGTAATTATCACAAAAAGGCTAGCGGACTACGCGATTTAGCACGTGAGGTAATTGCACTTTCCTCGAACCTCCATATTCGCCTCGATTATTCGCTATTCCCTTAATTTCCCACTTTTTACAAGATCTACTCCATTTTTTGAGTCGCTCTCTTTCACCCTACCAGTCTTTTATTTTTGTGGCTATTTTTCTTGCTTTTCCACTTTGCTCCAACGCCCATCTTGGCCTCGTTCTTTCGTTATTTCGGGAATTACTATTTTTTTACCAAAATTATTCCTTTTTTTTTCTCCGTCCAGTCTTTTGTCTTTTTGGGGATTTTTTTGTTCGTCTTCTTTACTATTTTACAATATTTACTATTTCACGATTTTTTTTTGCGTCCCTGCGGCCTCGTGTCTCGTTAAAAATTCGGAAATTTCGATTTTTCGGTGAAAAATTGCGAGTTTTGCACGATCGAGACTGACACGAGCCTCGACTTTGCCATTTTTTTTCTTTTTCTAATTTCATTTACTTTTTGGAGATTCCAATAATTAGTCTCATCGATGCTGGCTCGACAAGGGACAATCCCTTTCGTCGCTGCCGTCCGAACACTCGAGATACCCGTTGCAGACTCGAGACATTGGCAAACACTCGCCCAATGGACATCTGTGACCCTTGCAAGATGGAATCGACGACGGAGAATCCAATTGCGATATCGTGTCCTCGATCCATCCTATGTAGTGATGCACTTTTGTGTATACACCCGGACGTCCCGGCCTCGCACAACCATAACCGTTCGAAGTTATTCCTGCGCAAATTTTTCTCATTAATTTTTGTTAATTAATTATTATTTTTTTTTTTTATTTAGCGTTTGAGGAAAAATAAAATTAGTCAATGAAAAGGTCGTGCTTGTTTTTCGATGCTCGGCGATTCGGTAATTTCTGGATTTAATTTCATTTGATTGGAATTTTCGGAAAAATCGATATTTTTTTTTTTTTTTTCTTTCAAAAAATTGGTTTTAATTTTTTTTTCTTTTTTTTTTTTCATTTTTACCGTGGAGCGTGTATCTGTTGTCCGGGCCCGGGCAAACGAGAGGCCCTCCGCTGTCGCCGAGACAAGCGTCCCTGCCTCCGTCCTTGAGCCCAGCGCAAAGCATTCCGGAAGTGATTTTATACAGGGGCAGGAATAAAGTTTTCCTGCGGCATTCCTCGGTCGATATGACCGGAAGTTCGACCTCTTGCAGGGTGTCGGCTGGTGGAACGGAAGAAGAAAAAGTTGGATTTTTATTTCGTTGGTTTTGATGGAAAAACACACATTTTCATAAAAACCGCGAAAACTCGGTAAAATATTGATTTTACGGCAAAATCATCGAGTCAAAAAAACTTTCAATGAAACGTCAGAATCGTATGGAGAAAACGGACTCACGATAAATTCTCCCGATTTCGAAAAGCTGGCCCCAACCCGTGACCGTACAGCTGGTCCCACTTTTGGGCTCAGCACTCGGCAAACAAATCGGTCGAACGTAATCGCTGAATGTCACAGGCTTTTCCAGCCTGAGAAGCGCGACATCGTTTATAAAACCGTTGTCGATGTATTCCGGGTGGAGGGAAATTTCGTCGAGGATCAAAAGTTGCTCGTGGGGACTCGGAAAACTGCCTCGACGAGTCGCACCGATTCTTGCCACCCAGAATTCGTACTGGGCACTGATTGAGCACAAAATTTCCATCAATTATTACGCAGTCAGTGAAAAACAATTTTTCAGAATGAATTTTCTCGTAGAAATTTTCAAAAAATGTAAAAAATCGTTGTTTTTCCGGTAATTTTTTTATTAAATTAAAAAAAATTATACGTACTGATAAAAACAGTGAGCAGCGGATAAAATCCACCGATCCCCGATCAGAGCTCCGCCGCACTGATACTCGCCTTCCTTGTAAAGAGCAACTTGCCAAGGCCAACTTCCGGCCTCGGAACTTCCGCCCCCGACGATTCTGTAAGATCGATAATGATTTCTTCTCAATTTTCAAAAAGTCAAACGAAACATAAGCTAATAAGTAATTTATGGGAATTTTTCGAACCAGACAATTTTTTTGCTTGGCCGAGATTTTTTTCTACTGATTAGATGCAAAAAATTGGTGCAAAAATACGAATTTTTGGATACTCCAACTTTTCTGGGTCTCTGGGACCCACGGCAAAGGTTTTCTCGGGTAAAGATTCGACAAAAACATAAATAATTGTTTCTCCTTCGCTCACCTCGCCTGAGAAGTCGTTTGTGTGCGAATGCCACATTCGAGATTTTTGCATTTGACACGCAAAACTTCGCCGCTCGGGCATTCCGAAGGCCTGAACGTTAAGCTCATTTTTTCACTTTGTTTCTCTTCATTGTAGAAAAGACTGTAATACATGCGATCCTGTTGGGAGCTTTTGTCGTCGTAAACCTTTTCCACTCTCTCGTAGTCCCTAAAATCAATTTTTAAAAAATGAGCAATTTCGAAAAAGTTAAAAAAAAGGCAATTTTTCGATTGGTAAATATTTTCGTAAATATTTACGATCGTAGCTTTTGCGAAAAATGGCTCCAAGTTCATTTTTCCCAATCATTGTTATTGAAAAATGATTTCCCATAAAACCCCATAAGAATCCCATAAACCCCCAAATAAATCCCATAAAACTCCATAAATAACAAATATGTAATCTTGTTCAATTTACTGATAAGTAATGGCCTTGCAAACGGCTCTGCCAAGATCCTCGATGGTCCAAATGGTTCTTTTCTCTTCGAGAAGATTGTCCATGCCAGCAAGACAGAGTTTGCCCCATTTTCCATTTTTTCTGATGCTCAAGAATCCTCGGTCGCTGTATCCGTTGATTTCATTGCGAATTTCGTGTTTCTCAAAAGAATTATTGATTTTGGCAGGTCGGATAGAGTTTGCGGAATGATTGGGTAGATTTTTCGAACTGCCAGAAATTTCACGTCCGAGGGCGAGCATTTTTGAGTCCGATGGGTTTGCCGCGATTATTCGGAACGTCGTGGTTTCCAGGATCGCCGACTCCACGGCTTCCTGGTCCTCGGGGACTCCCGAGTCGTCGACAAAGTCCTTCGAAGATTCCCCTGGGTATATCTCGTAGTCGCGCGGCATCGCCGCATCCATCGATTCCGTCACAAACTCCACAGACGTTGAAATTCGTTTCTCAACAATATTCGCCATCTCGTCCTCGTCTATTAAAGCTGCACATTTTTTTTCATCCTCTCCACTCGGACAATCCTTCAAACCGTCACAGACTTTTGTTTGGTCGACACAACTTCTGCTACTCCCACAAACAAATTGTCCTTCCGAACACCAATCTACAAAAAAAAAATCATTTTTGTTCCATTCGCAAATTAAATTAATTTTTTCGGTGAAAAAAAAAAAAAAAAAAATCTGGAATGGAAAATAATAGCAAAATTACACTCACCACAATCATTTTCGTCGGAATAATCCCAACAATCGGCGATTCCATCGCAAATTTTTTGGTGGAGCGATTGAGCTTTCAAGAAATCGGCACACGTGCAATTATTTTCGTCCTCTGAGTTTGAACACTCACCCAGCATGTTGCAGCGACCTTCCGATCGGAGGCACTTGCCATCGTTGCATCGGAATCCATCGCATGGTTCTAATTTCGAGAGAAAATCATTATTACGTGAAAGTCAAGTTTCGAGTAATTGGGAAACGGAAATTGCAGATTTACGAAGAATTATTACATTTTTTTTTAAATTCTGTTCAGAGACGAAAAAAATTTTCTTGCTCGTTCGTAATTGTGTGAAAAATCGAAATTACCTACTAACGTCGTGTCCTGAATTTTTTCAGTCGTGGAATTGAATATTTTGTACATTCGGTCGTCCAGCTTATTGAGAACTTTTGTTAAGACTTGCAGGCCGTCCCGGCTGAGCGTAAAGCTGTGGGCGGTGTTGTTGGCGATCGTGACATGTCCGGTAGCGACGTCAGCGATTTTTTTCAGCGCTTCAAAATCGACGAATGTCTGAGGCGGTAGGATTTTTTGTGGTGGCAAATGATCGATGGGTTTAGATGAATTTTGAGGTTTTCTTTCGCCAGGATCGTTGTCGGTTCTGACTTGAGCGAATTTCCTCAATTTTTCCAATACCGATTTTTCCTCATCGGTGGAAATTTTGCGATCTAGACTTTTCAGGTCTTCGGCAATGAGGGCTGGTCGCTTTTCCGTCCAGAGAAACAACCGGTCGTCGGTATTTTGGAAAGATCGGTTTTCTTCCTTCTCGGAATTCGCATCTCCATACCGATCGTGAATTTCCGGTGGCGAGGTCGAGTTCGTTATTTCGAATCTCAAGACGACCTGGTCCGTTTTAATGTTCGAAGAAACTTTGGTACTGATCGAAGTGACAACTTCGACGATCGGTTCTTTGAGGATCGGTCGAACTTGTTGCGTTACCGATTCCTGGATGACGCTCTCTCCGGCCATTAGGCGATCGTTGTCTCCCGAAAAAGCGTCGCCATTTTTAAAGCCAAAAAGTTTTTTCAGAAGATCGACATCTTGGCCGAGATCGGTAGAGCTTTCAGAATTCTTTTCCAGCAGCCTTGTGCTTTTGTCTTTGTCATTTTTGGGCCTGGGCCTCAGAGGCCTTCCCACTCCGGTGTTGCTCTTGGCCGGTGCCAACGTCACGACGTTCTCGACCACGTTCGCCTTCAAAGTATCGTTGTAAACTTTCTTACCGATCTCTTGATGCGAGGCAATCATTGTCGGCTGCCAAATCAGTCCCTGGGAAGAACCGGATGTTGGTTTTGGCCCGGGCTCGTGAGGGACTGTGTCCACTTCGACAAACGTTGAATTCTTCTGGAAATCGGTATCGATTTCTGGGGGACTGACCAGTTTCCCGCCGCTGGGACTGGGCTGAAGGACCTCGGAGTATTTTTCTGTGGTGGAATGTTTCAAAACCGTGTCCCCGTCGATCGTTTGATCGTGAGTTTCATTAAAAGACGGTGGAAAATCGTCAACGATCTCGATCTTTTCGGAAAACTGTCCCTGCTCAAATTTCGGATTGTTTTTCTCCAGGAAACTGGAGATTTTGTCATTGGGACGGAAAATCGTGGCTGATTCGATGGGATCGGTTTCTGGGGCGAGACTCGTCGAAGCGATTTCTACAGAAATCGGTATCTTGGCTTCTGGCGCTTCCATCAGAGCCGGAGTGATTTTATCAACGGGGATAGTGTGTCTGAAGGGCTTTAGGGTTCCAGGATTGTCCACGAGGCTGGGCTTGGCGCCACCGTTCAAATCCGGAGTCCGGTAGCTCGTGTAAATCGGTTGTTTGGCTGCCGATGAATTCTGCACTTCTCCCGAGTCTACAGGATTCTTCTCTTCGACTTTTCGATCTCGCATTGGATTCGCGAGGCCCGAATCGATTGCGAGGATGTTGCTAAACCGATTTCGACTTTCCGGATCGATCTCGAGATCGAGAACCGGTTCGGCGACCCCGATCCCAGAGATTTTTGTGCCTCGATCGGCCTGCGATGATGCAAAGCCGGATCCACTGCTCGGCCAGTCGATCGGCGAGTCAGTTGGGAGTTTAGGAAATATGCTCGGTGTCTGGGAAATCGTTTCGTCTTGGTTCGGCCAAAGAGGAGGCTTTTCAGTCGCTGTGAGGGTTGCAAATCGGTTGGGATCCGAAGCTTGATGATGGGACTTGTCATCGGCAGAGGTACCGAGATGGAGTTCGTAAGTTCCGGGAGGCAGATGCCCAGAAACTTCGATTTCCGGAATCGGTTGGTCGTCGAGGCCGTGAATTTTGTTTTTGAACTTGGAGTTCGGACGATAATTCACCGTTTCATGAGGCACGATCCGATCTTGAGGGAAATCGGATTCGGGGGACTCGAAGGAGCTCGAGCCCAAAGGGGTCAGGCTGAATCGTGTCACGTCGAGTATCGTCGATTCTGTAGTCATTGACGAATGAGGCCGAAGCCTTACCCTAGGCGTTTGGGTCCCGGACCCTTTTGGAGTTTTTTCGGTCGTTGTTGATTCCTCAAGGGATTCGCCCTTGGAATCACCAAAGTCCGGGATTATGGGTCTCCAGGGCGAGGTCTCGAGGTCAGGTTTATGAAAATCGTTAAAAAAGTTGGCTTCGGTCGTTGGATTGTTTTCCGGAGTCGAGCTGGCGCTGGGGCTCGATGAGGGTTCGGCCATTTTGGTGGTTTGAGTCACTGGCTCCGCCATCTTGTTGACAATTCGAGTAACAGCTTCCCCAACCTTATGCCCCGTCGTCCCAGTGTTTTTGTTGCTGGATGAATTTTTTTGAGATTCCGAATTATCTTTTTTCAGATTTACAGACTGGGAATCGATCCTGGTTTCGGTTTTTACAGCTCCTTTAGTTAAATTGATTTTAGTTGCTTGATAAGTGCCCTGGATAGTTGGAATATTGCTGAAATCGATGTCGGCCTCGTTCGGCTCCATTTTCACGGGTTTCGTTTTGGTTTTTGAGCTCGAAACCAACGAGCTGTTCCGACTTGGCCTCAATAAACCATTTTTCGTGATCATTGTGTTTCTCTGCTGTTGGGGATTGGGCTTTGGACTTTTTAGTAATTCGGCGTTCATTCCTGCAATGATAATTATGATTATAAATCTCCAACCCTGAGGTATCGAAAAAATTGGTGCTAATATGGACCCCCATCCAATTTTTCTACTATTTTTCCAAAATTTCATTTCATTCGTTTCAATATTCGAACTGTTGCAAGAAATTGGTGCTAATATGGACCCCCAGCGGTTTTTTACTATTTCCTCCAGAATTAAGGGCTCATTATTCTTGACAAGTTTAAGGAATACAATTTTTTGTTTCCTAAGCTTGTTTTGTAAATTTTTAAGGGAATTAAAATTATTTGATGGATGTTTTCTACTAAAATATTTTGTACTTCGTAGTCGAAGTTAAAAATGAAGTGCATTCAGGTTTATCATAAAAATAGAGAATTCTTTGGGCTGTTTGAATTTTCACTGCAACTCACGTCTGACAGAGATGCTCGTGAGGTCAAGCTCCATGTCCTTGAACAAGGAGGCTGACGAGTACGTCTCCCTGGCTATTATGTCTTGGATCGTATCTTCAATGTTTGTTAAGGTACGTGGAATCTTCCTGCGATCGAGATAAAGTCTGAAGAATATCTTCAACAAGCCATTCTCGAATCTGTCGACAACGGCGTCCTTGTAAGCTGTCCCAAGGAGACTTTTTCTGAAGAGAAGTTCAAACTAAAAATGGAAATAAATAAAATAAAAATTAAAAAAAAAATTGAATAAAAAAATTATTTTCCCCATAAAAAATCTTAAAAATCCAAAACTCACGATGTTTTTGTATTTTCTTTCCTTTTCTCGAAAGACCATGCTCGTGTTTAATTTCAACATTGGATTATAATGTTCCCCTTTGGCTACGCGGAAGCTGCACGAAAAGCCAACAATTGCTGGTGCAAAAAAAATTTATAATTAAACTTTCACATGAAAAAACAAAAAAAAAATGAAAAACGTATTAATTTTTTTTTTTCTTTTGCACTTTTAACTTACCATTTTTCGGTTCACTCCGAATAGCTGAAAAAAAGTGACAAAAAGGAATGATAAAAAATGAATTAAACATAATTTCAATTTTCAAAAAACCTCTGCCAAGAAATAAGATAAAAAAAATCATACCTCCGAGCCAGAAGGCGATTCCAGCAATCGCGACGACGAAAATCATAAGAATAATAATAATGGCGCTCCCGATTTTCCACGTCGAGCCAGACCGATCATTTTTCTTTGTCATCTGTTGCGGCGGCACTCTGGACCACGCTGATCTCGGTGGCAAATAATAATCGTTCTAAAAATTAAAAAAAAAAAACAAAACAAAAATAAATTTTCAAAAAACGATTTTTCAATTTATCACCCAATATTTTTACGTTCCAAAATACAACCAACAAAAAAAAGTAACAAACAAACGGTTTAAAATTTCCAAAAAAATGTTAAATTTCAAAAAAATCTTTTCAACAGAAAAAAAAAAAAAAAAAATTCGAAATTTTCTAATTTTCTAACATTAGGCCTAGCGGTAGTGTTCATCACAGGCTAAAAGGGTGTGAGGTATAATTTCTTCAAAACGCGCCCACCTTCATTATTACACACAAACATAATTAATGTATTTGTGTGTGTGTGTGTGTGTGTGTGTGCGTGTGTGTGTGCGTGTGGATGGATATGTATTAAGTAATGAGAGAAAAGGTAATGCGTGGTGTATACGTGGGGAATATACTGTTATAATAATATCTGTCACGGTTTCCTGATATACGTGTTCGGGGCTCGAGCGGAGACGCCGGGTCGTCCATTCACCTTCCCAACTCTCCGAGAGTCCAAGTCATTCTTTTTTTTTGCCTCCATTTGAAATTTCATTCGATTAGGACGGAAAAAACATGATGAGAGTATAAATTATTGGAAAAAAAAAAAAGAAAAAACTTGAAATATTTTTTTCTTCGATTAAATTAAATTAGAAAAAAATTGAATTAGATTTAATTCGGGGCTTATTTTTGTAGCACGTCTTTCGATTTGGTGGGGGGGAAAAAATGGTGAATTTTTGTAGGGGATAAAGAAATGTAAAGGGAGAAAAAAATTAATGCAGCTGACAGGTGATTCACCGTTAGAAATTTATCGGTTATCACACGAAACGAACCGGCAACATTATGCACATTTATGGAGTGCGGTCATGTAGAAAAACAAAAAGGATTATAAAAAAGGTAAAAGAAATGTTGGTACGTGATCGAAGCAAGAATCTTCTTCCGTGTTCCTGGGCACGCGCGCAATTTCTTTATCGTCCGGAACCATAATCTATTCATTTATTTCCATTTTCATTGATTAGTTTGTTCATTTATTTATTTATTTATTCATTTATTCATTTATTCATTCATTCATTCATTTATCTATTTATTTATTCATTTTTTAATTTTTTTATTTGTTTATTTATTTATTTATTTATTCATTTATTCATTCATTCATTTATTTATTTATTTATTTGGTTTCGAGGTAGTGACGGTGTTGGGCCGGGGTAAGGGAATTCCGTGGCTTCAATGAAGCGCTACGTTTCTGTTCCCGGAGGCTTCGTCTCCAAGGAACTTTGCAGCACCCCAATCTTTCTCTTTCTCTGTCGAACGCAACACAGCGCGCGCATATCGAGTGTGGCTTCTCTATCAAAGCGCAATATGCCGCGCGCGAATATCCTTGCTATACATATATATTTACATTTTATATATGACCGTGAAACGAAAGCCGAAACTTTACGATTGAATAATGAAGCGTAATGATCGTGAGCTCCGGGGCAATGCGCGTGACACGAAGAATAAGAAAAGAAAGAAAGAGACAGACAGAGACGAGAGGAGAAAGAAATAAAATGAAGAGTCGCGGTAGCGTCAAAGTCAAACGAGCTCGCTACAAAACACTTTCACAGCAAGGAGCGCCTTTCCCTATTGTTTTTCAATATTTTCCATTTTTTTAACATTCATAATTCCTCGATGATATAATTTTCGAAGGTCATTTTTCGGAATATTCAACTTGTTTTGTTAAAAGTTACAGCGTACTTGGCGACATGTGCTGTGGTAGGTTTTCCTTTATTTCATCACTTTTTGTTAAGTCTCAACATTACTTTTTACGAGCACCTACTTCATCATTATTTTTTTCCAATTTCGTTCTTTCAGTCTTTTTTGTGGTTCGTTCTGATAATCATATTTCTATAACTTCCTATAAGTTTATGAGAGTTTTCTGCGAGGAGTTAAAAAATTACGCGTACGAAGCATTCCGCTTCGTTATTCGTACACTCGCAGAATTATGCTTGAAGGATTACCGTGAAAATCTTAGCAGCCGAGGGTTAGCACGAACTCATCATCATTGGTATTATTATTATTATTATTTTTACGATTCGAGAAATTTTTAATTAACAAGAAAAATGCATTTGTTGCCCGACAAAGAAATTTTGCCTCCCCTCCTATTTTTTTATTCAATCACAAAAAGAAAAATATTCGATCGGAAAATCAAAAATCTTCGATTAGAAATTTTCTTTTCAATTTTGGCGGGAAATTTTTTTTTTTTACCTCAAATTCTCGATCAGAAACGAAAAAATGTTTCATTTGGCATCGATTATTCGAATTAGTTTCTTGTTTAAATACTCTAGAGAAAATTCACATTTTTTGCATCAAACATTAATTGATGCTGACTCAGTGGAAACGATTTTCCGCGCTCGTAGCTTCTCGAAGGATCAATTGCATAAGATTATTCTTAGTAGAGGTGTGACAATTATTACAGGTTGAAAAAAAGTGACGAATTCAAAGCAAGAGGTAGCGATGATTCGCTATTGAAAGAGCTCTGGGAATCTTAATGGAGTAGAGTCCTTATTGACATTAAAAAATGCACGAATAATGTGGCCTCGAATGTACGAGCCTCGATTGACATACTCTTCGCATACGACCCTGACGTGATTCAGAATACAAATACAGGCTGGCTGAGAGAAAAAGAAGAAAAAAAACAGAGATAGAAAAAGAGAAGGAGGGGGAAACCATTGCTACTGAGTGTACGATGACCATCATGGGAAATCTATGACTAGACAAATAAAATGTCATTTAAAAAGGTGTGGAAAAAACGTGTTTAGCCTTTGCCAAGAATCGGGGTCGAGAATCACCGATTTCTGCATCGATCCAATTTTATTTAAATCTCTACATTCTGGTTGATGCCTCGAAAAAAACTTGCACCATAAAAAAATAATGGAAATATCGAAAAATAAAGAAAAAAATTGACCGAATTAAATATCGATAGAAATTAGCAGAAAAAGAAGAAGAAAATAGTGAAAATTTTTTAATTCCATAATTCAAATTGTTTCTATTTGGTTTTAAAATGTCTGGGGAGAAAAATCGAGGGAGACGAATGTCGAGAAAATCGAGTAACATGCTGAGAAAATAAATAAATAATAAAAAAAAAAAAGAAAAAAAATTGAAAAGATGGAGAAAAAGTGAGAGAGAAGAGACACTCAAGTCGTGATACCGAGCATGGCCAACTACGATGATCGCAAAGCGTGGTAACAGCTATGAGAGAAAAACTCAAGTTCCGAGAGCTTTTACCTCCTCCTCGTAGTGATTCCTCATACATACACAAGCCTGAGTACACATTGGAAAAATATTCAGAGATGAAAGGAAGAGAATGATATTTCCGGAGTGCGAGAAAGAAAAGCACAAGCAAAAAATAATTAACGATTCAATTTTCCAATAAATCGAAGAAAAAAAAAAAATTAATAACAATTTTTAAAAAATAAATGAAAATAATTCAAAAATAAATCAAAATTATTAAAAAATCACAGTCTTCGAGTCTCTCGAAGACGAAAAACAATGACGAAATCTTGAAAATCATTTAAAAAAATTGAAAAAACGAAAAAAAATAATAATCTTTTATTTTTCTTCTGTTTCGTAATTTTATAATTTTTCCCTTTTATCGACATGAAATTCTCGAGATCGATCGGATATTCGCGCGATTCACTCTCATTATCGTGTTAACGTATAGGATGCGGAACGAAAACTATAATAATTACATCTCGTTTGATATCCAAGTGGCAGGAGAATGTGTGGAGGAAAAGTGGAAGGAATCTGTGAAGGGAAAAGGGGAAAAAAAGGAACGTGCGAGCGATGAGTAGCTCGAGAATATTAAAAGCCACAGGTGCATGCAACGAGGTTGCAAAAAAACTTAATATTATTTATCAACAAATAGAATTAAGAGAGGAATATAAGGGAAAGAAAAAAGTTTATATTGACTTCTCGTGCCGCATTGGCTCTCTTATCGCGAATAAATCGAATGTAAATAAGAAAATTTACGATAATCAAGATTGTGCATATGTAAGGGAACGAGCTAACATGCACTTTGTATTATTTTTATCCAATCATAATCCGTCGGAGGTCCATCGCGTATGCAATTGGATTGAAGAAAGAAATCGCATCGAATGAATTGAAATAAAAATTAAATGCAAATAAATAGAATGAAGAACAATTGAAAAAAATTGGAAAAAATCGTAAAAAATTGAAAAAAAAACCGAAAAAATAGGAAAAAATGGAAAAAAAATATGAAAATTTTGAAAAAATATTGAGAAAATTGAAGAAAATAAGAAAAAACGCAATCGTCTATTAAAAATATTGAAAATAATTTCCATCGATTGAATAATGCCGATAAATAAATTGCAAAAGGTAAAAAATGGAAAAAAAGTGATTTTTTCGCCGTCAAAATTTGCCCGCAGCTTGCAAGCAGTGACAGAATTTCTTAAAAAATCCCAAAAGCAGCAAATTTTCCTCCAAGAAACAAGCTCGGAGTCTTTGCGAGATGAAAAAAAAGTGAAAAATGACGGAGTGGTGGGAAATTGAAAAAATTCCAAGTGATCGCAATGAAAGTGGCGAGGGAGAGGCTTTTAATTTTTTTTCGAAAATTTAAAACCCCATATAGGAGATAAAATGGGAAAAATAATAAGCAATAAAAAAAAATGGAGGAGAAGGGAATTGTAATAGAATCGGAGTACAGCCTTTAATTTTTTGTAACAAGAATTTTTAGAGGCTCGGTGCACGTGGCCTTGAGAGTAAAACTGAGAAAAAGAAAGAGCGCGGGTTGTGGGGAGGGGGAAACAGAAGATGCGCGATATTTGAGCGGCACGCACAAACGCACATCGCCAGTACACGAGTGCAAAGATCTCTCAAGGACGCGGGAGGCTCTTGATCTCGTCCTTGTCTCGCTAATGAGCCAGCCTAGACCGAGCGAAACTTCTTCATCTCTCATCTCATCTTCTTCTCGCTTTTTATCTCTCTCCTCGCTGCTCCTCGTTGCAGCTAAAGTCATATCGGTAGTTCTCGCGATCCCTCTCTTTTCCTTTTGCCTCTCCGAACCCCCTTAACCGTCTCAATACCGATACCGACTGAAAACGAGATTTGTAAACGCGTCTACTCCTCTCTTTACATGATAATTATTATCCTCCGCATGATAGTCCAACGGTTCACCGATTATCCTCAATATTTTATGCTAAATCGAGCCTTGAATCGTGAAATTTCAAAATTTTCCAATTCATCCATTTATCGCACGAGATTTTCGATATTTTTTATTTTTCATTTTTGTTTTTTTGTCATTCGGCAATTTTCCTTTTTTTTTTAATACTTGGCACCGCATTTTTGTCATTTGCCGCATGGGATTTTCGAAAATTATCAAAAAACGTTTTTCTCATATTTTTTAAGATTTTTAAAATATTTTCTGGTCTTTTCGATAAATATATTGCCTTGAAATCGAAAATTCATCATTTTCTCGACGACCGTTGGGTCGAGATTCAAGAGTCATGGACCTGTTGATTAATTATTGGAGAAAAAAAAAAATTTTGCCTGGAAAAAAATGCCTCAGAGTCAGAATTTTCGATTTTGGAATTTTTTTTTCCTTGCATGGAATTCGGCTGGAATTTCGGACTCGCTAATTCATTTTTTATCGTGCGAGAATAGGAATTTGCATTCAAAAGAGGCTTTTTGGAAAAAAAAAAAAAATATATATATATATATTTCTGTTCCGAAGCACTGCCACGAAATTCTTGGCTGTCGTATTCTTTTTTTTAATTCTTTTCGGACCTGAGACCGGCCATATTGGCTGGTAAACTTCCGCGGTCAAACTTTTGACCTTGAAGAAGTTCCATGAGCGTCCAAGCGTTTGGCCACCAAATTCCCATTAAAATTCACGTCGTTTTTCTCCCATTTGTTCATTTTATTTTGCCTTTCCTTCGTTGGCTTCGACCATCGGCCAATTTGCAATATTTATTTTTTTTCACTCCATTGGCTTTTCCTCTCGAAGCTCGAACGTCCACGGAATTTCAATGAAAATAACAGTGACGGATTTCAACATCCGGTAGTCGCGGAGTAAGAATAAATGAGAAGAGCCGAGGGGGGAGACGGACAAGCACGTAAAATGCAAATAGTATGGCCTGGAAGATCGTGCACGCTCGGGGAACTTCCGGTTAGACGATCTTCGAGTTTTTGACTTATAAATCCACCGATTTACCGGCCAAACTCGATTTTCGAAAAAAAAAAACCGAGTACAAACCGACTCGTTCAGAATCGGATAAAAAATAAAAAATCTACGCCAAAAAATCGATTTTTTGTTAAATTTTCGAATAAAGTTACGATTTTTCCAATAATTTGACAAATTTTCACGATAAAAACATTTGAAAACGATAATTTATCATTTTGAAATTTTTTTTTGAGTAAAAACGGAAAAACCAATATTTCAGTCTCCATTACTTTTTTTTATTATTTTATTTTATTTCGATTTTTCTAAATAAAATGACGAATTTGACGATTTTTTTGATAATTAAAAAATTTTACTCCAAAAAAAATGATGTAAAAACGATAATCCGTTATTGTAAAAATTTTTTTTTGGGTCCAAACGAAAAATCAATATTTGAGTCTCCGTTGATTTATTTTTCAAATTTTTAAATCGATTTATCTAAATAAAGTGACGGAATTGACAATTTTTTAGAAATTCTCTACAGCCAAGAGATTTTCGTTGATCGCTTATTTTTGGGTATCGTCCTTTTTGCCTCGAACACACAGCGACACCCTTAATTATACGGATATCAGATAACGAAGACGTAACACACATTCGGGGCAAGATTCGATAACGGTAAATGCTTTGACGCATGCGAGCAGCAGGCGTGTAAATACGTGAAGGGAGAAAATGAAAAAAAAGGCAGTAGGAGGTGGGGATGGCAACACAAAGCGAGCGCGGTGTTTGGCATTCGCACAAATATCGTTTTTTCTTTCGTCTTTCATTTAAGTTTTGTTTTCTCATTCAAGCGGTGGCGTTGGACACGGTCGAGGAATATCACCTCGAACGATCCGTTATGCTGTTAAGAAAGTACGACGAACTCAAGGATTTAACAATTAACAAAATTAAAAAAAAAAATTAAGACGAAGTAAAAGATGAAAAAAGAAAACGAGCGGCAATAAACGCGGGTGTGTCGATATTGCGTGTTCCCGACCAGTTTTCTCGTGACCAAATAAACTCGAGGCTGAATCCCGAGCTAGCGCGGAGGGGATAGACGCGTGAAATTTTTATGAATCACGTGACAATCAACAGTTAATTATCAGCAATTAAATTAGAAAAACAAAGAACAAAGAACGCGGTAAAAAAAATATTTAATAATGAAGAAAAACTTGAAAAAATGAAGGAAAGCATAAAAAAGGAAGAAAAAAAAAGAAGAAGCCTTAAGGAAGAAAAAATATTTTTAAAAAAAGAAGAAAAAAAATATTAAAAAACGAGGAATAAGCATGAAAAGGAAGAAGCCTTAAGAAGGAAGGAAAAATATTTAAAAAAAGAAAAAAAAACGTGATAAAATGAATAGCAGCACGACAAAATGGAAGAAAAAATATAAAAAGGAAGAAAAAAGAATGACATAGAGTGATGGAAGGATCGAGGTCCATTTAACACGTTCCAGTGAGTTTTGAGCACGCTTAGAGAAGTACGTCATAAAATCCATGTATCCATACATATATAGACTAAGTGTAAGGTGCGTGTGTATATGAAATATTCTAAATAATAAAATCCAGGCGTGTCTCGTGTCAGTTGTGAATAAAATTTCCACAGATCTGTGCTCGAGGGGGACCTCGAGACTCGAGGCAATCCTTCGCTATATAAATATTACGATAAAGAGGAAAAAAATGCTCCACCCTCCGATGCATAACCCAAGAAGATTCTTAGCCTTCGAGGCTTTTCTCCATCTCTCTCTATTTTTAGGCAGGACACGACGGATAGAGGCTCGCCCAGGAGAGGGGGCGGGGGGGGGGGGGGGGGCCCAAGAAAACGATCCTGTGAATGGGGATCGCGCTGGGCATTCCGCGCGGCGGTATCGCGTGCACGGACATCAAGATCGCGTCTGCCCAACCGACCATTTTTTCCTCTTCCACCCGGAGAGTCAGGAGCGTCAGGTGTCTCGCCCTCGGGATCGGTCAATTTTTATTTACCATCCGCGCCCATTTAATATTTCAAAATAAATTAAATTGCAGCAGAAATTATTTTTTTTTTAAAATAAAAATCAAGAAAATATGAAAAAAAAATTTGGAAAAATCTGAATTTTTTGTGTTTTTCGAAAATTAAAATTTTTCACCTATAAACAGCATCAAAAAAAAAAAAAAATAACAAAACGGCCGCCAAAAAAAAGAAAACGAAAGAAAAAAAAAAAAAAAAAAACAAACAGAACACCAACTTAGGAATAACAAAGCCATGGGAAAAAAAAGTGTAACTCGAAAAAGTGGATAATTAAGAAAGAGACGTTATAATGGTTGGCCTTGGTACTAAAATGTCTAGTTCAAGTTGAAATTCCACGAGGAGGATTATGCACGAGGTATTATGCGCTTTCGCAACATTAGGCAGAGGATTAAAATGCACAAGGATATTGTTAAGAAATGAGGAGGTTGAAAATGGCTCGGTTGGTTGTGGACACACATGCGAGAGATCGTTTGGTATTCCGGTTCAAGTGTGCCAGTGAAATAACTGTACAAACGAGGAGAGGAGAGAATGAGAGAAAGAGAGAAGAAAAATGTGATCGTCAAGATCGGAGAGGGCCCATAAAAATTTTTGTACGCAATTTTTTTTTTTTTTTCAATTTTTTTTCGTCTATTTATAGACATAAAATAATTAAGTGTACGTGTGTGTAGGAGGCTTTGGAAAAAGGAATCACGAGATACTGCCCGATGAGTGTGGAGACCTTTCTCCGTACTCTTACCCACAGGTAGGTCAGTAAACACGATCGCGCATTATTTTGCTTACAGCAAAAGAGCCAAAGGTTAATGCGCTCTCGATCCTTTAACGGTTTTCCAACAAAAATTCAATCAATAATAATTTTTTTGTTTTTTGTTTTTTTTCCGCCGGTAATTAAGGCTGAGGCAATTGAGGTTGAGCAACTAGGCACATTTCATTGCAACGGGACCGGACTCGGTTGGTCAAATTTCGAGCAAACTGGTGCTGGAAAAAAAAAAATAAATAGAAAAAAAAATTTCTTCGATTTTTAAATAATTGGAGGCGCTGCGGTTTCGTGGCGATATTTGATAAATATGTGGGGCTGGAGATAATTAATGGATTTTGACTTTTTAACAAAAATATTTGGGAACATTTTTTTTTCATTTATTTTTTGGACGAAAAATGTTTTTACGATTTTTATCAGTTTTTTGTTTTTTGGACTGAATCGTGAATTCGATTGTTTGTGATTTTTGGATAGTGAATTTCTACGTTTTAGGGAAAAGAGATTTTTTTTTTTTTTTTTTTTTGACAGAAAAAGTTTTTCTTTTTTTTTTTTATCCAGGCAAAAATTTTTTAAATCTCACATGGAAGAGAGGAAATTCCTCACTCATTGGAGGAATTAATGAATGAAAGTCGAGGGAGGGA
>JAPYYS010000614.1:0-93161 GCA_030522525.1 Campopleginae sp. 14b | reverse complement strand
GAGAAATCAATTTATGCTCTTCGCGTATTCTCAGACAAAATTCATTCGTGAGATATATAAATGGCTTGAAATAATGTAGCCTTGATAGGTTCCCCATTACCAGTCCATCCGACTACCAGTCCGTATCATTTGTAAAATCTTTTTTCCCCGCAGCCTTTCCATTGAACATCTAGAAAGTTGGATGCGATTTAATTCTTTATAGAGGAAGATAAGTGACGGTGAAATTTTATTTTTTCCCAGATTTCAAAGTCAATGTGCTCAAAATATCCCGAAACATCGAAAAATCATATCTAGAAAAAATGTTCGGATGTGTGTATGTGTATCTTATATATACGGCACTGTAAAATTCAAACGTTCATAACTCGAGAACGGTTTCAGCTACAGGACTTCTGTTTCGTACAGATGTCAATTCATAAAAGTTTTTGATATCCTCTAAGACTTTTTTTTTCGGAATCGCTAGAAAAACGCAATTTGTACAACATTTGTTAATTTTCAAAAAAAAACGGCGTCGACGTTCTAATTTTTGCAAATTTCCAAATATATCGCCGATTTTTTGTTTTTTTTTTGTTTTTTTCATAAATATAGTATTATAAAAGAAACGTTGCTATTGAATTTGGGGAATGTCGGTTGAACGGTTTGAATTTTATGATCTTTCGAATTTTACGAAAATCTGAGATTTTTGAAAAATCGTCCAACCGCGTTGATTTCTGCAAATTTTGAAAAATATTCCGCATAAGTTCGCTCTTCCTCTTTACTTTCTGGTATTTTTTTTTTTCTTTTTTTTTTCCGAAAAATGGAAAAAAACTCAGGATTTGATATTTTTTACAGACTATAAATCTTTGGTATTTAACGAGTCCCTCCCGAGTCGCGATACTCATTAATCAAATACGGTATTCAGTCTCATTCAAGTATGCTTCGTTCCACCATATATCAGCGAAGCTTTCGGCTCGGGTTAGTTTATTGAGCTACTGCTGCGTTCCCGTCGTCGCATAACAAGCAGAATTCTACTGAGAAATAGATTAAGTACGCAAAGTACAGTGCACGGTTTAATTTCCCTTCCGCTTTCCGGGCGTACGCAGATATAGAGTCAAAAACGAACGTGAGAAGATCGCAGCAGCTTCGAACACCCGTTACCGACGCTGCGTAGAACACCCTAAAGGCCTTAAGCTTAACTTCAACTCGGAAAACCTGCTTTTTGTGCTCGTGGGAGGAAGATGCACTATCTTGACTTTTCTCTCTGGTGTTATTGTAGCACATGTTTAAACATTGATTCTTGGCTTGTTCATTATTCTCGTTTACACGGAGAATTCATTTTTTTTAATCGTTCAAATTTTCTTGAACGGGGTAAACCAAATATTTTTCAGATAATTTCAAAATTTTCGTTATTTTGGCAGTACATTTGGTTTCTAACGGGATTTTCAGCGAAATGTACGATTGGAATAAAAGTTTGCTTTGAAAGGACTTTTTAGAATATTTCTTGCTGCAATGACACAATTTCGGGATTATCAAGAAAAAACGTTTAGTCGTTTGATAAAACGAAATATCGATCTTTTCCAACAACATTTTTTTACATTATGTTATTTTGGCAGTAACTAAATTTGGTTTCTAGGCGAAATTTACGATTGAAACGACAAATTGAATATTTCTTGATGCAATTACACAATTTTTGGGATAACTAAAAAAAAAACGTCTATTTGAACACGTATCGAAGGGAATATCGATTTTTTCCAAGAATTTTTTTTTTCAGTGCGTTTGATTACTATTTCGAAAAATGATGGTAACATTTTTTTTTCCATAATTTTCCCAAGACCCCATAATGCATGGAGTTAAAAACACAATTTCCCCTATTTCTCGGAAGAGTAACAAAACTGCATAATTACGTTTCATCATTTAGGGTGAAAGAATGTAGAGACTTGACTCTGAGAGAATTTGACCTCAAGAAGATTAGTTTCAATAATTCAAATCAGTGTGTTGGTCTTTCCGTTGGGGAGTTTATGTTGAAAGCTTGCCATTTCACCGAACATCCATATGTTACGAAAGGGACGAGGTAAAGGCCTCCATGGGTCTGATTACGGCGAAAGCCTAATTCTGTATGTAGGCACGAGTCAAATATACATGGATATGTGTGCGGCGTAGCACGTATAATAGGGGAACGAGGCCGCAGAGTGCTCCTCGAGCGCTTCCTTATTCGTGAAAGGCGGTACGAAACCTTCGGAAAGGGATGAAATATGTAAAGGTCTGTACATATCTTTCTGTATATAAACAGAGCCAATGTACAGCAGCTAGTATGCGGCGTGAGGACTAAAAAATTTTTCGCAAGGGCTTCCGGAAGTAGCTCGCGTTCTCGTTATAAATTCTCTCGTTATAAATTCACGCGGCACTTGAATCGAAAAGAGAGCTCGTGCGATTCTCGCGTTCCAGATGTAACCAGACTCAGCTATCTTCGGTTCCTTTTCCCACTATTCCCGGTTTTTTTTGCTTTATATTTATCATTTTATTTCACTCGGTCCTAAAGCTCCGGCTCACCAAAGTTTTCACAGGGAAACGAAAAAAAATCAGACTCTATCCCGGAGATCTTTTCTTATATCGCGAACCTTATCGCCTCTCGACGGTGCACCAGTGCGCAGAGAATCCGGATTTACCGACTCGACGAATTCTCACGAAAGAACAAGATCAATTCACGCCACAGAAAATCGTACTTTTGGTCAAATATCTAGGATGATTTTCTTTGTTGCCGATCGATCGTAATACTGGTGAAAGACTTGGCGGATGAAAAAAGCCCGAGATTCATCGAAGGTGGTATACTGTCAGTTTTAGAATCACCGTTAAGAATTTTATGAAATTTGGCTCAGTGCAGATTATGGTAAAGAAAAAAAATATCTAGAAAAATGTTCAAAAGGCTACACAAAACCAAAAATAAAGATATTTGCATTGGTAAGTTTCGTATGCATTTCATTGATTTCATCGATTTCATTGTGTTCTACAATGGAAACTCTGATTCATCCTAAGAATGGATAAGAATTCATCGTAAAATTTCCTGTAGCATCTTGTGAACTGGATCTTTTCCTTACCATAATCTACTACCGTGCCGTGTAGATAAGGATTCGGTCAATTTTTCAAACCGCTATAGAGAACCAGAAAAAAGATTTTCGCACTGATCATTTCGAACATTTAACATTCATTTGATTAATTTCATTATATTTTACAATAACTACTGAGATGTCTCATAAGATTCAACGTTGAACGTACGAAATTACCAATGCGAATAATAAACCCGTGCTCCGGTCTAATGACTACCGTGCTAGCTTCCTAACCAGAGTACCGATAGGACCCGGGTTCGATTCCCGGTGCTGTAGCCTCGTCAGGGGAATAAATGTGGGCGTGACTAGCTCCAGTCCTATACGGGCGGCCAGCAGCATGTGTTCAGCTGTGGTCTATGCTTGCGTTCCCTCGACAAGATGCGACTAGCTCCAGCACCAGGAGGCGAACCCGGGACCGGCTGATATGGCAAGGTTTTCTGCAGTTTTCTCTTTCGTCCTTGGCAAATGTGATACAGCGGAGTATAAGTCGGCTGCAAAAACGTGGCGGGGGGAGGGCTAGGATAAAAGAGAAATCTTGGAGGTGGTGGGGCTTGTACCTGATTCTGGAACGTGGATTTACAATGAAAGATGAAATTTTGAAAAAAATTACCAATGCGATTATATTTTTTCTGGTTCTCTGTAGTCTATGGCAAATGTGAGTGGATTTTTTTCTAATCATAATCTACTACTCCACCAAATTTCATGAAATTCAGACGGTAGTATTTCAAAGGATAGCAGAAAGTGCAGTACGAGCTGTAATTTTATTATGATGTGACGTCATTCCTAATTTAATTACGAGGTATTTTTGTAAAAGATTTTTTCTTAACGTTTTATATTTTCTCATTAATTTTCCACGTTTTAATTCCTCCTTGGGTCATAGTAATTATACATATTTACCTCAAGGGAGGAGGGGAAAAAGAAAAACAATGTTTGCGATGCCGTTTTGCCGATCTATGTACTTGCTGCTCCCTCTGCTATCCACTGGCAACAGATGGTGGAGGCGACACGACGAGATATCTTCTTGGGAGTAACATAATCCTCGGCGCACTCGCCCTTGCAGCATCTTCAAAAGATCTTGCGACGAAGATGCGCCAGCAGCGAGAAGAGCAAAGCAGCTGCAACATCGACCACGAGAGAGATCAAGATCGCTCAAGAATCTCTCATGTCGGTAGTCCAGATCTCCTCGCGACCATCATACCCGGAACTTTATGACCCAGATTTTTCTTACACTCGCCGCGCTTTCAAATTTGACTGAAATATGATTCAGTCTCTCAATTAATGAGCAATCTTAACTTTTATGAAATCCATTACAATTACCCGGATAATTAATTGAAAAAGTGGATTTTCGTTTCCATTTAAAGGAACTAAAGGAAACTGGAAATAAATTTTTTTTAGAAATCGGGATTGTCAGCGAAATTTTACGACTGGCGAGTTAAAAATTGGCCTCCGAAGAGATTCTCTGGAATATTTCTTACCGTAACGACACAATTTCTGGGATATTATTTTTTTTAAATGTTCAGTCGAATGTATGGAACGAAATATCTATCTTTTTCAACAAAATTTTATTTTCAGTGACATATGCTCGTCGATCTCGTTGTAAATTAAGTTTTTATTTTCATTTGTTCTTCCCTTGGACGCAGCTATTTGCGGGGACCGGATGTATGTTCAAGTCTCACACGAAGGTATTTTCAACGTTGATTTATTTAATATATAACGAAATTAATTGGGTGTGTGCTTATCAATGTGAATCGAATTTTTCGATCGACACCATTTGAAAATGTGTCAGAATTTATTTCTCTGTGACGATTAAAAATCGTCGCAACGAACAATTCGTCGAGTCACCATTCTGTAACGATTATATCGTGTCCAATTTGAAATTTTAATCATCTTTTCGATCTGCTCTGCATTCTCTGTCGCTGTATCAATTTGGCGAGTGAATTCTTGTTGTTTATCCTGCATGACGCATTGAGAACTGCCCGTAGTTAATCCATCCACCTATTTGGCGCATTTAACGGCGATAATGAAGCATGAATATTTAAAATGGAATCTTAATATCGTGCGGCGTATCCACAGCCCCGATCCAACCAACGCGGTGTATTTTACACGCTCGTAAATACTTCCGAGCATAGCGTATTCCTGTAACGGGAAATATAATCAGGGACTAATTAAACTAATGGGACACTTAAGGGAAAAGGCGGTCATCAGACTCCAGTGCTTCGGCACCACCCGAAAGAATGTCAATATACTAATTGGATCTTTCTTCTTTTTTCTCACCATTTCGTGGCGTGTTACTTCGCGATACTCCGTGGCCATTTGATCCATTATGAATACATATGTATAACCACGTGTATGTACATCTAGACATTATTGTCCGCGTACATTCCTCGCCCGTCCAACTATCTAGCATTCTGATAGGCAAGTCTGTTGCATAATTGGACACATTCGTTCACGCCGTCATAATAATTGCGTTACCGCCATCACTCCAAACCTGTCCACTCCCTTCACGCACACATACGCGTTCACACCGTTTTTCATTTATATATACATTCGAAGCCATGAATATGCATACGGGGTAGTTCGTTGCAAAGGGATGAATTCGACTAGTCCAAAATTTCGAAGCCTTTTAGCTTCGTGCATCCGAATAATGGGTTTAAGAATAGACACGAGGACTGTGGCGATCGATACCGGAAAAAAGAAAAAAACAAAAAAATAGTTCAACTGTTTACAAAATTTTCATGAAATCAGCAATTTAAACCTGTAAATTCATCGCATTTCATTGATTATTTATTAATTACCGTTATTATTATAAATTATTATAAATTTATGTCATAAATATATAATATATATAAAAAATATAAATTATTATAAATTAGAATTGAGAAAATTGAGATTTTCCACAAGAGTCCATGTTAAATGTATGAAAAATTACCAATGGATATCTATTTCTCTTGGTTCTTTGTACCCTCTGGAAAATTTGACTGGATCGTTTTCTAAACATAATTTATTACTGTACCAAATTTTATCAATTTCTGAGCACTAATTTTAAAATCGACGCAGTACTAGCTCAATACGACATTGTGGATGCAAATTATTAGGAAATAATTCATTAAAAACCTTGAAATTTTCGTTTACATTTCAAACATTCATCGAAAATTATTCAAATTGCAAAAACTCCACGGTTTTAGCGAATGGAAAAAATGTCGAGTTGACCGATTATTTTATTGCGTGTTTACATAACGAGATGCCGGAGCAAATGAAAAATTGAATAAAATCGAATAAAAAAATTTTTAAAATAAAAAATTTAATATTAAATAAAAAAAATAAAAAAATACATAAAAAAATTAAATTAAATTAATATAAAAAATAAATTTCAATTGTAACAATAATCAATAAATTGTTTCGAATCCCGCTGGATTGTTCGTCTTAGCCTTTTGCATTTGACAGATAAAATCAATAGTACTTGATTATTTTTATTTGCTCATTCACAGGTGCGTTCTTGATGTATTAGCTACGGTTTTGTATCGATCGCTTGGACATTGTGTTAACTTATTCATTTTGCTTCGCGTTGATCGGGTTCATTCGACCACGATTGAATTTATACTGAAAAGCAGTAGAAACGTGGCTCGCCCTTCGCCATATTCAGCGTTAATCGGGTAATGCGACGAGAGCCACACACGTTTTCGTATTAATTTACTCGCTTCAACCATCGACCATTCGCCAGGCTATTCACCCGTGTACGCAATCTGTAGAGGTAACAGAAAGAAAAAAGTTTAAAAAATCCCATACCGCGTGAACCGTCACAGAGTCTCGGTGACACGTTTTCATGTCGAACAAACTTCGTTTCAATGATATAGAATGGAGCTCTTAATGACGTGGGTGCAGCAGCTTTAATTGAACAGTCATTAAAAATATATTTCATTTCCTTTTCGACCCGAAAAAAATAAAAATATGTGCGGATTTTGAATGAATAAATTTCATGAAATTTACGGATTGCTCATTTGAACGAGTCACTCAATACATTGAAAATAATATTTTGTTCAAAATTTTCGACATTTTGTTGAACGCGACAGAATTAAAAAAATTTCGATAATTTTGAAATTTTCATTACTTTGGCACTACATCCGGTTTCTAACGAAATTTTCGGCGAAATTTACGATTGGAACGACAATAATTCGCTTCCGGAGGGATTGTATAAAATATTTCTTGCTGCAACGACACAGCTTTTCGGATTATCAACAACAACAACAAAACGATTAGTCGAATGTATTGAATAAAATATCGATCTTTTATTCCAATGGAATTTTGTTTTTAATGATCATTCAATGGCGCGGAGCGAGAGGTATTTGTCTTGGTTATTTATAAAACGGAAGATTTAACTGGTTTTAGGGACTCATTGAGATTTATCATTCTTCCTTTCCGGAGCTTGCATGCTAAATCATTATATTCCATTGGATGCATTGTGAAGTGTGCGAAGAATTCGAGCGACCGGGTCGCAAGACGCTGGAACCAGGAGAACTCTATAGGCCAGAGGGAGACTCGTTCGCATATATTCTCTGCACTTTTCGTCACTCTACCGCATGAGAAAGAATGAAGAAAATACGCGACGAACAAGCCTCGTTCTCTTCATTTCTGTATAACGGCGTTGAACTCGCTTAATCAAGTGACGTCATCGAGTCGTCGGGTCAATCAACGATATTTTGAGATAAACATTTCAGACACTTCAGCAGCCAGTATAGTCTCGACTGGGCTCACAGCCAGAGGCCTTCTCGCGGTTTAAGTTACGGGCCGGTCTTCACAGCCGCGGTTCGTCACGACCATCCTAGTCATTTAATTCATTTCGTCATAATTGATAAGATTATTCACGTATCGGTCAGCTCGATATCTTCTATCTCCTCGATTACTCACTCCATCACCAATCGAATTCCTCTCGCTTTTTTTTTCTCCTCAAACATTTGAATAAGTTGCACTCTGTCGCCTCACATATTGCTCGATAATTTCCTCCTTTTTTTTTCCTCAACCAATTCATGGACTCAACAATCAATAAATGCCTCACAAGGAATCCCATAGATTTTCCTCGTTTACGAATATCGATGTCATTCGCGGTTGCGTGAGTAATTTTAATTGTTATTATTTATCTTTTTCTCGTTAACGATCTAGTGGTTTGACGGACGTCCCATCATTAACATGCTGCTGAAGTTTGCAACGTTGTAATCTTACGAAAAGTATTTGTTTTTATTGATGGTTTGTTAAATTTTCAAAATTATCCAATTTTTTCGAGCTGATGCACTTTTTGGCACGCGAAAATCTCTCCTCCCATCATCATATAATTACGTTGTGCGTATTTGGATAATGAGTTTCGCTACAGAACAAATAGAATTTCGTTGCATTCCAACGATCCAAACTCCAACGTCATGTAATTCACTAAGTTTTCTGTATTTTCTTTCTACTTTCTCACACAGTGTCATCACGGGGATCAAGGCTGTGATTGGTTGAAATATTTCTTGTGATAAAATTTCGTTGTTTTCATCATTTGCTTTTATTCGAAACGTTCCTCCCCCTCGAATGAATACAAGAGTGAACGCCGATTATTATTCATTGTTGATTGTGAATATTCGTGTTTGGTATGCGATATAAAATGGTAAACTTTGTGTGAATGTTTTTAGTTGGGGGATGCAATGTTCGTTGAACTACCTCGTGTACGTCTGGACGGCGGTGCCCGAGCGTTTCGTCAGCACTGGGGTTACGAGTCCCGACCTCTTATGCCTCCGCCACCCCTCATCGAGGAGGACGAAGCAGGCATCGAACCGGAAACCGTCAGCCTACGCGAAGCCAACACCGCATCGCCTATAGGTAAGCTCTTTATTCTACGTTTATAAAAAGCCATTAGAAATATTCGAGATACCGTTTTTTCACTACTTTGTCGAAAAACAAAAAACTAAATCACTTTGATCGATCATAAAAAATCCTCTAAAAAAAAAATGTTTTCATTTAATCCGAAACTATTGGAAATTTTTGAAAAACATTTCAACCGAATCATTAAATAATTCACGAAGAATTTCAATGACTTAATATCTCGCGATTAACACTTTTCCTTGCAGTTTTATTTTTTCGGATTAAAATTTTGAAAAAATTAGTCCAAAGTAATCGACCAGGTTATCACTTTTTCCAAATGGCTCACACACTTTGACGATACAATAGAATATTTTTTTCTTTATATCCATCGCACTAACGCGACTCTACACTATATTTACATACGAAATTTCGACTGATGACTTGAACAATGACTTTTCAATGTTATTGCACCCAATCGGTCATTGAGATTTTATCACATATTGAAAAAAAAACGCTTAATACGTTTGTTCGATTCACGCTTTTTTGAAACTGTACGACGCTTTTTATACATTTTTTAATTCGCCACACGCACAGGTTTAGCGATAATAATGAGGAATTGAAAAATATTTCAAAGTGGGGTAAACGATGAATCATAACGAATGAGTGATTTCTGTCACGTTGAAGCTGGCATCGTTGGAATGCAACGAAATTCTTTTTTTCTTCACTAAAGCCCATCATTTATATGCAGAATTAGATTGCGATGATAAAACGATCGGTTTTTTGCCCTAGAGAAATATATCGGCTCGAGAAAAATAGAAATCATTCTAAAAATCGAACAAATTATGAATAAAAATAAAAAAATATTATTGCATTTCAACGTTGCAAACTTTAGCATCGTGTGATTTGCTCAGTCTATTTTTCGGCATTGACGTTTACATTATTACAATGTTTCATTGTAATCGCCGCTGCATCTATTTTCATAATCAACATTTATATGGAACGCGATGATTGACTGGCCATCAAATCTCAGTGTGAAAAGCCATTAATTGCTCTTTGTTTTGATTCTCAACCATGTTGTTTCGAGCTGACGTCGATAAAGTCCTGTGCAGCCTCCCTTAACGAGCGATTCATTGTTTTCACAATACCCCACTATATATTCTGTGTGGATTCCGTTGACATCATGCACGAGATTCCTCTCGGATCAAACGCAACGTCGTTTCCCAATAATCACGAAATATCTAGCGAAAGTAACATGGAATATTTTTAAGCAAATTAAATAGACAAGTTAATATTTTTCAAATCTACACACGACACTGAAAACAAAAAACAAATTGTTGCAAACGATGGATTTTTTTTTTTCGACACGTTTGACTAAACGTGTTTGCTTTTTATAAATAAAGTCCTCTCCTTTCGGAAGTAAATTGTTTCACCGACGATTCCGTTAGAAACGGAATGTACTGCCAAATTAACGAAAATATTTTGGAATGATAAAAAAAAAATTAAGTTTACGCGTTCAACAGAATATCGACGATTTTAAACAATAAAATTCGATTTCCAGTGAATCGAGCCATGACTTTGCCCATTTTTTGACCAAACGATTATCTTCAACGATGAATATTTTTACTCGCAACTCCGAGAGATTCTATTGAGCCTAGTGATTTCTAACGATTGCGGATAATTAATGATCAAACTTGCCACTACAACCGATCAGCCCAACTTCTTCAGGTTCATCGACGATAAAACCGATTTCTTTCTTACCTTCATTGCCCGGAGGAAACTCGATAGAGGTCTCTGCTATTTTCTCTGCCGATAAACATTTCTGCGGCTGGAACTATCGGTCGATCTTGCAGATTTATGAAATGTTTACAGTCGGTATAAGGCAAAAGGGTTCGGAGGATACAGTGAGGAATGTTGATCCTATTCCTAAGACTCCTTCATTAGCATCTGAAGAGAACGGGCCCTTGATACATATCCGAACAATTCGTTAGATTCGTTGATTGATTACTAATTCATTGATTATTCTTTTAATCAATGAATTATCATTTTTATATGAGAATTACTATTAAAAACGATTTCTCGTCGTTTCTCATCGCGGTTTTTCGGCGCCGAAAATGTTTGAATTAGCGATGCGATTTAATTATTTTTCGAAGTATTGCGCGCGTTATTTTGCTCATCCTCGATTTACGTTATTCGCGTTATTTCTTTCGTTGTTGCTGTCAACTCAGTACAGACTATTCGGTTTAATGGAAAAATTGTAATGTCGGCAAGCTCATGAAAAAATGATGAGCACGACAGAAACGATTTCACATTTTCTGATTCGAGTTTTTTTTTTTCTATTCCGACGCCTGTTCTCTTCGCAAAAACGAATTTTTCACCACACCTCCGCGGAAAGTTCACCTTTCCGCCCTGGATGCGGAATATACTATTCCACATTCCCGTGCGTCGTCCGATCTTCTAGAGATCCTTTTACAAGCGCAAAAGATGCGAAAAATACTCGTGCACGACGCTCTCACTTCGCCGCAACCTTTTCGGCTCACTTCCTCTCTGAATTTTATTAGACAAGACGTCTCTATTATTACGAGAATATCAAACTAGGGATTTACCATCGGGAAAGCGTAATCTAGAGACGACAAGAAATAATCAGAATCTCAATTGACAGGTTCGCAAAGCTGCACAAAAAGATTTCGATCAAAAATTTCCCGGACCCGGCTCACTTTTCTTCACTATATTATTTTCGCGTTTTTACATCAAAGCGCCCGAATCGTAAAAAAACTAACAGACATTCATGACGGGAGAATTAATTGTCGCCGTTGTTGACGGATCTTTGGACCTGGTGGGGGCTGCTACCAAGGCCAGTCTCTTTTTCTCGAGTTGATTGTTGATTGTTGGCAATCGGAACGTGTCACGATCCGCAAAGAACGACACGTTGACGGAGGAAATAACGCGGCGATAGGACGAGCAGGAGAACAAAGTTTGTTGGACAAAGCTCGTTAGACGTCAATTATGTTGATTTATCGGAGAATAATTTCATTCAAACATGCGAATGAGCAGGATAGAAATTGAAAAGAAATAAAAATACCAAGTGTGCTGGAGAATGTGAGGAATTCATCGTGGACGCTATTTATTTATTCCTTTACATCCAAAACGTCATCCTGGAAATAAATAAATAAATAAATAAAAATGACAGCGATCTCTTGCTGCAAGATTCTTTTTCACAAACATCCGGAGACTCCTTGGTATTTATCACTAAATAACATTCATGAGAGAAGGATCAACTTCCTCCAGAGTGAAATTCTTAAAGATGGTAGAGAAATTTGAAGTGAAAATGGGGTCAGGAATTTAGATTGAACGATAAATATGTCCTCGTTTATTTATCAATTGAATTTTATTCTCCGCGACCATTTTTTTTTTTAATTGCCAGAAGATTCAATTTGCCGACGTCCCAAAGTTATAGTCGAGTCCTTATTTCCTGTTTTGGCACCGCAGAACCTCGCGTGATATGTCGAATAGCTATTACGTAGTCCCCAATCACATTATTTTCCAATTATACTTCAGCAATACGACATAAGATCATACGAACAAGCGTATGCTTACGCCTATAGAGTTATTAAATTTTGTCGCGCGTGCTATCGTTATCGATTCCGGTCAGACGATCCGGGACTTTGATACACTTAATCGTTGCCATTTTATAAACGTTGAGTGAGATGGTACGTTTGACTACGTAAATCGTAATTATAAATATAATGAGCTCACATTCGCTTGACGAAAATGAAACAAAAAGAACGATTTTGCTATTTATTTATTTGAGAACGAATTTACGACCTAATTATTTTTTCAGTGCCTTTGACAATATCTTGTTTTAGTACCAACATCGGTTGGTGCGTCTGATTCTTGGCTACTACCGAAACCAATGATTTCATTTTTTTTATTCCACTTCGATTCTCGAATTCTATTTTTAATTTTCGTTTCAAATTATACAAACCTCACATGTTCTTACGTCATTTCGAAAATTTCATGAGAGGTCGTGGGCATTTCAATATTTCGAGACTTTTAAATATAACAGTCGAAACATGTTGGACGTATGGATGAGATTCGATCAAATATTTTCAAGCCACATTTTTCAGTGGAATGCAATCGAGAATAAAAGAATTTCGTGAAAATTTTGAAGAAAACCGAATTTTTGTTTCTGTATCAATAGATTATGAATTTTTCCACTTATCTCCATTTTTCTGGTACATTGGGAATACATTTTTTTTAAAAATCGTCGACATTTTGTTGAACTCAATATCGTTTGGATAATTTCAAAATTTTTTCGATCATTAAAAACGATTTCAAGATTTTTGGGATTATTAAATTATATTGGACAGAAAAAATGTTTGATGGGCGCCAGAAAACGATGATAAAATTTTCATACAAATTTCATCGATAAAAAAAAAAAAATTAAATTCCAGCTTAAATAATTGAGCTGTTTTTAAAAAAATTAAAAACGCGTGGCAAAATGTTATTGCGAACAGACTAATGACCGAAACTCTGTTAGCCGGGGGGCTTTATATTCGATCCGTCAGTCATTTGTACTGGTGACTTGAATGGGGAAAAATAAAATAAAGAAACAGTGTATTCTTATCTCAACCGGCGACCGCATCCTCGATATTCCACGAGAGTCATTCAAGTACGTATTGCATGATGAGTTTTCAACATCATTGTCACAACTTCTCGTTTAGTCTGGGCGTCGGCTTCGTTCACACAAAACAAAAAATATCTCAAGTTGAAGAAAATCGTGCGTCTGGACGGAGTTTTTTCAATTTTTTCATAATTCTCGACCAAATGATTGATTTCCAGATCGATAATCATTTGTATCGATTGCGTCGTATATTCGGGAAGTCGCGAGGGCGAAAAACTGACCATTTCGTTTTTCAAAATTTCAGAAAAAATCTATGATTGAGCGAAGTAAATTGGAACGTCCATCTATTCGCCTCTAAATGCCATGTCACGTCGAGAAAAAAAAAAAAAACCAAAATATTTTTCCGCGCCGGGCCGCGCCCGGTTTTTGGTATAAAGGTTCTTTTTTTTTTCCCCCCCCCCCCCCCCCCCCCCCCCTCTCTCTTTTCGTTCGAAGAGTTGTCGGTGATGGTGCCATATGAGACGGCGACGATGACGACGTCGCCGACGTCAACGGCAACGAAAGATGCCACAGTAAAAGCAGAGGAATAAAGGTCAGAATGAGACAAGTGCTTTAACGTTGACGACGTTAAATTCTCGAGATTCACCCTCAGCTTCGTAACGAGTAAAAATAACAAGAATATTTCGTGTTCGCGGGCGTACCGGAGGGGAGAAATGATTTTTAATAACGGTGATGAGTGAGACAGGATTGCTTGATATTTAGTGATACTCCGGATCGTTCAGTGACATGATCGGGCGTTAAAAAAAGAATAAAAAGAGGCGATATAGAATGCGGACAGTTTGCCGAGGAATACTCGAGCGTTATTATTAATGTAATTTGTATCTGGGACGTGCCGGGTTTGACGCAAACCATCCGTTACGAGAAATTGAATCTATCTCGTCGTCAACATTAATCTCTTCACTTCTGTTATCGCGTAAACTGTTTTTATTTCATTTTTTTTCTTCGATTTATCGTCAACGAGATCGAGTCAAGAAAATCCATATCCCGTTTTAATAGCAGTGTGTCCACCGGAACTATTACACATGTTTCGCAAGTGTAGCTGAGCCATATGTGTCTGAGCGCCTGACGTTCTATCGCGAAAGTGCAGAAAACGAGGGAGTACTGTGTGCAAATTGAGCGATACAAGAAAAACACGATTTCTCCGGCCGTATCGCCTTGATCGCGAAAACGTTTTTTTTTTTCATTTTCTTACGACTTTGCAATCCCGTTTGTTCAGTCCACAATTATCGTTGCTCGAACGCAACCGCCTCGAAAAAAATGTCGACCCACAGCAGGAAGATTTGGAGCTCTATAATAAGACGAAAAAAAAAAAGCAATTGGGAATACAACATTGAGGATGATGCGATGAATAGCGACAGTAGCATTTGTGAGTAATGCTTCAACGTCAGTGATCGCTTGCACAGCTTTTTTTTTTGCCTTGCACCAATGCTCAAGCAAACATCAATTTACTAAAAATGCTGATAAACAACATTAACCATATATCCGAGTTTTGTTCGCTCGGATTACGCCGGATATTATTCCTTCGAGGTCATTGGCTCGCGACATTTCATCAATTTACACAGTTTGGACGTTGTATGGTGACGGTCAATCTTATATTCCCTGTGCGTTGTGTAAATCTAAAGGAATTCTATCGATAGATGATTTTGCATGCAACGTCCTTAATCCTGCAGTTGTGACTTTTCCGCAATAGACAAGGTTTCCAAACCAGAATTTCTCAAATAGTGTCCATCATTTTTATGGCTTATGTTTATAATTATGCATCATCGCAAGATTATTCTCCACAAAAGCTGCGCCACACAATCAATGCTACTGCATTTTACCGATGAATGTGCATCCTATATATAAATATGGGACGCGCTCATAACATTCTTGAAAAAAGTGAATTATTTTTGCTATCGACATTATACACCGAAGAAATTATTATAATTATTTTATTATTAGTACGTTACCGATGGATATGAATTCCATTGTTGCCAGAAGCGGGAGGAGGGGGGGGGATTTCTGAAGGCTGAAAAAAAAAATAAACAAGTGAATATCAGCAATAATTCGTTTTGTGCTTTTATCCGTTAATTAAAGGGCAAACAATGTCCGCGTCATGATCGCATCGCTAGAGAAAGAGATTCTAGTGACGATGGGTCACTCGCGAAAGGTCGAGAACTCGACGATCCTCATTCGTTCGACCTCGTGAAAATTAAATTATCCAGTAAAAAGTACAAATTTGAATTCTCTACCGAGAGCCTGGGCATCAACTTTTAAGACAAAATTCCCACATTATTGCGGTCAATTAATGCCGTTTATAGTTACGAGTGCGTTGAGGTCAGCTTTCGTAATATTCTATTCGACAAAACAACAATGATATGAGGATAAAGTAGCTTGGGAAGTACCGTGAGGATCACAATGCTCACGCAGCAATCTTTTGCGACAGCAAACCTTTCGTATTAGTTTTTTTTTTTTTTTTCTTTTTCTTCTTTATTTTTATTTCTCTTGCTCTGCCCCGTGTAACACAAGAACAGAATGCTTTAGCAGATTGGCACACGGTGCCCGTAACCTGATATCTCTATACCGTGCTTCGGTTACTCGGAAATTGTATAGTATTTAACTCGACGTGCCAACTCGCTGCATTGCGTATGAACCTCTTGCTTTATCCTAATATTCGTATTCACTGCTTACTGCAAAAAGGGCGCGATGACCAAGATCATCTTCTCCTGCGCTCCCGTTTCCGTGGGTTCCCAATTTTCAGTCTGCTCATAGTTCGTTGTATTACGTTCGCATTGGTGCTCGTCGGAGATTCGCGATTCAGCTGATTCTTAATTGAAAATTCATCAATTTTAATTATTTATACTCCGAAATTCATAACTTATCATTTTTTGCAACATATTCCGTATTGCGCCATCTCGACAAAATGACACGTACCATCGAGGAGGGGGGCTCATACAGACACAACCCGTGAACGAACCAAAATCCAAACAAAAAACAAACGTAAACAAGTCAAACTAACGTTAACAGGCCGAACAAACGTTAACAAATAGTATTCTGTGTAGTAGGTACGGTGAGTACGTATATTCGTACTCGTGCGTATAGTCATAGAAAAAAAAATCGAGCCTTGAAATCGCTGGTGGCGCGATACTGAATAATTATAAAAAAAAAAAAATGAACGTCTGCTCATAGTTCGTCGTATTACGCGTTCGTTGGTGGCGGTTGGAGATTCGGGATTCAACGAATTTTTATTCGAAACTATCAACATTCAATTATTTACTGCAAAATTGATTTTTATTTGAATTTTTTTAAATTGTTATAAGAAAATTGATTTCATGATTACTGGAATATAACGCTCGACACAAATTCAAAAACGTGTAATGAATGATCTCCTTATTCTTGTGGACTTTAAATTATTCGAAAGATTGAGTAAAACGCAATTAATGCAAACATGCGTACGCGAGAAAGCAATTTGGATCGCTTACGAATTTTATTGAGGACTCTTCATACTGGTGCAATTGATCATTCGGTTTTAATTTATCTTGGCGATTTATTTCGACTCCCAGGTCCTTAATAGACTCCATTTAATTTCGTGCAATGGATGCTCATGTCTGCTTGTGTAACATGTAATAAATATTCCGTTCATTACGTGCCTAACGAGATGCGTTTATCCACATTTATCATCAGCTCACGCTTTTTTTTCATCAGTGATTTTTCATTGTCTTTTAACCTCGAGCTTCATTTCATTTTACAATGTTTCTCTGTCTTACCCACTGTGTACACAAACGCCCATTTATATCTGTATATCGTTCGTTCAGTATATCGATAACGAGCGATACTTGTCCCAGCAACGAGATACGACGAAGAATCGAGCTCGAGTCAGCTGGTCGATGCGTCGTCTGGTTTTAGATTCCATTTAGTCAGTGTCCGCTTTATATTTCGTACCATACTGCCCAACCAGAACTACCACATTTTCGCGATAACACCAAAGACGTAGAAAAACTTTTTTTGCTTCCTCTATGGAGAAGCTGCTAATTGACGGTGAATTTTTTTCTTTCCGACTTCAATGTCAATTACTTAAAATGTCCCAAAACATCAAAAAATCATATGTAGAAAAAAAGTCCGTGCCGGTGCTCGAGTATGCAAATATATTTAGATTTATTGCCAATTTTTCATTTGTTTTTATATAAACCGGTAGAATAATTTACATTTTATGGTATTTTGAATTTTAGGAAAATTGTCAAATTTTGTAAAATATAGTGTGTATTAGTTTGTATTTCGTCTTCACTTTCCCAAAAAGTTGTCAAAGTTATACAATTTAAATACAAAAAATAGAAAAATCGCTGCAAATTGGAATATGCAAATTGTTTTATTTTTTTCAATATTCATTCTGATTGAGGAAAATTGCTCCTTTCATCATACGAAAAGTGAAACTTGAATTCGTTGTTCTCTCAATCTCGATCTTTTGACATCTGTTTGTCATGACGGAATCCCATCCACGCGAGACTCGAGAGACTTCAGACTCTGTTTTGTTGAAAGGAAAATGCCGTTGGAGAGGCAAAGAGGAATTCCTGACATTCGGCGGACTTAAAAAAAACATATAACAGTCAGGAGAGGAGACAAAAAATGGTGGCATGAAAAGATTCCCTCTTGTCCCGACCTATTTTTATGCTGACACCCCGATTACTTTGGGACTTGCCAAATTTTTTCATTCGACCATGAAAAAACATAACAAACTGATTAATTATACCTCCGAGATTTTTCTCAAATATTCACAACGTTCGATCATGTTGCACGTTTTTCCCTGAAATTTTTTATTCGACTCACTATATGGATCCCTTGGCGATTTATATTTTTTTCGTTTTTTAAGCCAAATAATTGGTTTCCCTAATAAATTACCTTGAACTCAATGATTTTTGCATCATTCATGTGTATCGATATATAGTTTCATTCACGATTATATATTGACAGACAGCGACGAATATTACATAGGAACGATCATTATCGGTCGCGCGTTAAGACAGTCTCGTTATTCCTCCCACGCGACCATTGAGGCACGTGAGTCACGGTCTACTCGCCTCATACGGCTCTTCCGAACATCAGTACAGCGACCCTACTCACTTACCAACTATAGTCTCGTAGTCTTTAATTTCACATTGTAAACCCAACTCTGCTTTAGTCATACTGGACTCGAGCATAAGGATATACTTGATTATTTTTCAAAATTACGTCGAAGTTTGCATCGTCGCGGAATGCAACGAAATTATATTTTTTCTTTGGCTATGTTTATTATCAAAATGCAAGCGTAATTATGATGATTAAACGATCGATTCTGGCCGACGGAAAAAGTACAGGAGGTCGATATAAAAAAAAATATTTTTCGTTGGATTCCAAGGTTGCAACCTTCAGTTTTAATTCTCAAAAACATTTTTCACGTAGATCAGTCGAAAGAATTCATCGTTCGGAAGTTTTACTTTTCACATTTTTTCATAACTCTTCGTTCTTCTCGTAATTTGATTTGTATTCAAAAAATACACAAAATTATATATTATATAAAATTATATAACTGGGGCGATTGATTTTCCAATCGAACTGAGTTTTCCGGCTTTCCCAATCGTTCACTCTATGTTTTCCTTTACCCTGAATTGCCCTTCGAGTACTAACTGTTCCCGAGTAACGGATGCAAAAATAAGCTGAGAGTAAATTGCGTACACGGGTGTGTGTCAGTTTCCGGTTACCCGAGATCCCCTCTTTTAGTTTTTTTTTCTCCTGCAATGCAAGAATCGTGACGAAAGTTGAAACAAGAATTGCTCGTCCCGGTAGGCGAATCAGAGTGGGTAGCGTCAAATAGTAGGAAGAGCTAACTTAGCAAACTAGAAAACTCTCCTCGCAGTTTTACAAAAGCTGCATTGAGATTTCTCTCAACGCGATATAACTGACGATTTCGAATCTTCTTTCCTCCATAAATAATTGAACGAATCACTGTTTCGCGATCTTACCGAACTAATTAAATCATTAAATGTCAGCTTATCGGTAGATTAATCATCGATTCGAAATATTTGCCAAATTCCTGCTGCTACGATATGACAATCAATTCTAATAATTACTAATTATATCAAGAGACTCGGTAGAGTCTCGGGACAAATACATTCGACGGTTCTGTCTGTCGTCTGCTAGCCCGAGACTCGGCCGAGTATGTTATCTCTGAATAAAGCAAATTCGGTGGTGGGGCTAAACATTCTCTTCAATTACAAAGCACAGGAGTAATGGCAGGATCTGAAAATTGAATCTACGACTAATTGATTTAGTGTCCGTCGATTGAGCCATAAATCATCACGATTGATGCGATTATTGCTGAGATAAAAGTTTGCACAGGCAAAATTATGCAATCATCAAAGTGTATGTGCATGAATGAATATACGAAATCAATTTTTTTTCACCATTTTCACATTCTTGTATTTTTTTCAATCTCGTTGAATTTTTTTTTGGGCTTTTTATTTTTTCATTATTTTTTAAGCAGCTTTATTTTTTTGAGAGGAGTTATTCAGGAAGGTTTTTTTTTATTAAGCGATTGATATTTTCTTGAACTTGATTTAGTCTTCTCGAATTTTTTTTGAGGTAATCGTTTCTCCGACGGAAATTCGACTTTTAGCCAACGTTGTGGACAGACACAAATGAATTAACGCCCACGCCTCACCGCTGCACTTTTCCTGCCTCTCCTCCGATTATCCCTAATGACGTTGCACATATTCTATATTCAGGGTGGGCCACTCACTCGGTCTATCGCACAACCATCGCTGTCCATTTCTAAACATACAATAAATTATTAACCATGAACCGTTTCACGTCGTTAAAGTGACGAGAAAACTGCAAATGTATTTATTTTTTATCTAGTTTTTTTAATGACAAATTTTGCTACTGGACAACATTTTTTCGCATCGCTGCAAATGCAACGGGAAACATTTTTTTTTATTCATTATTTCGTTAATTAATGGGATCGTTCCAATTTTTCTAGTAAATTTAATTTTTTAATGGTAAAGAAAGGATCGTTTCATTATCCTTGACAAATTCTTCATGGGAATTTTGTTATTTACTATTAAAAATAATGAGTTTTCGGTGCATCCCAACGATACAAAATACAACGTCGTTAAAAGGTTTATTTACTGGAAAGAGTTTTGTTGGCCCACACGATATATTTGCAGGCTCAGTGACGCGTATCCGTAATTCATCCGCTGGCCAACTATGTATCAGTGAAATAGGAACGATAAGAAAAAGGGGTATTGTGTGATAAAAGAATCTTTTTCACTCCATTCTCGTTTCCGGTATTTTATGAAACTGAAATGAAAAATATCGTGTATTCATGAGCATCCACGTGGAGATCGGAAATTCATGGCTGCTTTTCAAACGAAATCTTCTCGTCGCCCATAATTTCGATGATGCTCCTCTCGTCAGCTTTCCTTTCGATATCTCTTCTTCTTTGCTACTGAAAAATCTGCATCCATTTTTTCCTTTTTTCCTTCACGTCATGCACTTGTGCTGCAAATTTTGAACGAATCAACCTGATTCGATGACTAATCTTCGATTGATTGCACTTTTACAAGCTGCTTTCGTCACAAATTTAATCGCCAGCCTGATCAGCTTTTTTGTGCTACGCGCGAGCAGTTTGCCGCTCAAATTTTCTGGCACAATGAAATCTCCGGAAAAACAAAACATTCGTACAAATGTCTCTGTACAAGGGAAAACAAATGTGTTTCGCCAACAGCCCCATTGTTGAGGAAAGGAACAACTTTGCCTACGAGAATGGGATCATCGTATGAGCAAGGATATCGGCGCACCATGGATCATCAACAGTTGACATGTTTGCGCGAGACCGACGCTAATCTCCTTCGAGTTCAGCAGAGTAAGTTTTATGCGTCAGCCGATAGTCATGTGTATTTTTTTTTTATTATACGAGATTTAAAGATTCTTGCGAAATTAATGCATCGCGTTGCCAAAATCCTCAGTCATTATTCTTGCACCGAAAAAGAAGAAAAAATTATTTAGTCTCAGTGATTAAACGCTGCTGTTTATTGTCGTTGACGTATCAATATCGATGAAAGCCAAGCTGAGCAAAAAATCTTGGGCAACAAGACGATGCTCAATGTCTTTCCATTCTTCTTAGAAATCTTAGCCCGGATTTATGATCGTTTACACTGGAAATGGAATTGTGTTCAGAATCGTCACAATTTTGTTGAGTACGGTCAACTTGATATTTGTTAAATAATTTCAATAATTTTCGTTTCTTTGTGCAGTACATTTGGTCTGTAATGAAATTGTCAGTGAAATTCACGATTGGAACGACAAACATTTACTTCCGAAGGGACTTCCTAGAATATTTCTTGCTGCAATGACACAATTTTTGGGATTATTAAAAAAAAAACGTTTAATCAAACGTATCGAATAAAATATCGATGATTATTCTCAACAACATTTTTTTTCACTGCATACTTTAAATAATTTACGATTAATCATTACAACTAGCATTTAGACGAATAATTCTATCCTTCATCTTCTCTGCCCTCGCAACCTTCGTATTATTAGTTCAGCCGTCGTAACACACGAAGGAAACGGTTTTCCAATGTTTACGCCCGAGATGAAGATATCTTCTTGCTCGTGGTCGTTGGATCTCTGCCAAAAACGATATTTTTATACATTCTTCGTATACACCATTTTTCTGCTCCGCTCTTCTTCCTATCTGGGTTCCGCAGTGCGTAGATACCACTCAAAGCGTTGTAAGCGTCGCTTCTTTATGGAAAAAAGGTTCACGACGTTACAACGGAATATTGGTGCATCTTTCGCTCGCCGTGATCAGAATTCAGCACATCTTTCATTATTTATTACTCCGATTCGGCAAGCCATTGAATTTTATTGGGCCTCACTTGGGACTTTATGTTTAGTCAATGGTCATCCAGGAAGCATCGGATATTACGGCGGGACTACCTCAATGTGGATACTCGTGTCGCAAAATATTTTAATTTTGCTTCCAACTTTTCGACAATTTCCGTCCTATTGAACGTTCCGTTGCTAATAATAATTGATTCCACCGTGACTAAGTAACTGTCAATTCGTGAAATTTCGTTTAAGACGTTTCGATATCAAACCGCGACTGCAAAACGAAATTTCGTTGGAAAAATCAATTTCTTGTTCGATGCCTTCGAACTAAAGATTTTTATTTATTTATTGAGCAATCCCAAAAATTGTGTCGATGCAGCAAAAGATACATTCCAGAAAGTCTTTTCGGAAGCAAATATTTGTCGTCCCAATCGTAAATTTTGCTAACAATTCCGTTAGAGACCAAATATGCTGTCAAAATAACGAAAGTTTTGAAATTATGTGGACGATTTTGAAAAAAATTTCATTCCCAGTGTGTGAAATCGCCATAATTCATTTCGGGGTAAAAAAATTACGTCAAGCCTTGATTACGTGAGGAATAACTCGACATAATTGAAACATTAAGTATCAGTTGTTAATCTTGATAGGAAAAAAGTTTCATCTGTTAGACGGTATTCTTTACTTTTTCGAGTTATTCAAGATTGATAAGTTTGCGTAATTGGGTATAGGGGCGAATTAAAGAGCGAAATCTCTGAAAGTTCTTTCGAGCGATAAAAGTTTCATGATTTTCGCAACGTTGCTAAATAAAAGGAGCGTTCGAGTTGCATAGTCTCGAGCTGTGGCCGGTGTGAGCAGTTTGCCAATGGGTAAAAAGTTATACCCGTCGAAAGGTGAGTTACCCCGCTCAGTGTGTGTGTGTGTGTTCGAGTTTATTTACGCAGCGAGAGGATCCCGCGGTGTTAATTAAGCTGGTTATTAGGTAATTCGCTCGCGCGAGCGAACCGAGTTCGTAGACGTACATTTTTTATTAAGGATGTATAAGCATATGGAGAGCCATGAGTTGTAATCTTTAGTAGCGAAATGAGAAAAGCTCCGATAATACGGCTTTCATCTAACTTTTCTACAACTTTTGAAGAATCTCTCGGTAGGTTATAAGTGAAGGACGAAAGTTTTGCTTCTGGAGAAAAAAAGATTAACTCTTTCTATATTTTCTCTCGTATACGTGCAGGGTAACTGTTGTTTTATTCTGAAATATACAGAGACCGTGTTTACGATGTATCTGCTTTCTCAGGATTATGGAGACCAGGGAATGAGACGGAAGCCTGAAATCCCGCGAGAACCGTTGCAAACTCTGTAAGAATCTCTGTCCAGATCCGTAAATATGATGAAACACGGAGGGACGCATTAATTTCGTCAAAGATGCCATATTAGACACGTGCGCCTTGAATTTTTTTGGAAAATATCGATATTTCGTTAAAAATGACGAAATATTTGAAATAATCGAACAAATATTTGTAGTTTATGGTGCTCAAACAAATGTCGACGATTCTTAACAGAATTTTATTTCAAGTGTAACAATAAACTTAGTGAAAAAAAATCTTTCTACGATGCGAAGAATTTTTATCATTTCCATTTGAATAATTGATTTTTACTTGCTTCGCATTTTTATGAGCTTGTCCGAAAATGCTTGATTAATTGAAAAACTTCTAGAACATATGGTTGTTAAAACATATTGTACGGAATATAATGAATTCTTGAGTAAACAGTTGCTGGGCTCGAAAGAATGCAATGAAAACGATAATAAAGCAAGAAGATAAATTCTCGCAGTGCAGATTCGCTGGTTTTTGTAATAAATCTACAAAACATGTAAAAATTCATGAAAGTATTGCACACATGTGTGCAAGACCAGAAGTTTATTCACTAATGAAAAATACCAGCATGCCGTGTCGATTCGTTCTTTTGTTTCCTCTGCTTCCCTCCAGGCCCTTTCTCCTGATGTTTCGTTTTTCTTCTTTTCGTAACTCTTTAACTGCGATGGCGCGAGAGTGCTCTTTTTCGTTCGATATAAATGGTGGAAAATGAAAATAGTCATTTTGAAACTGTGCCTCGCAACTCGTGCTCTCCTTTTCCTTTTCACCTGCGGGAACATCGACCATCGTCCCGCGTCATTTTCAACACAGATAAACGTTTTTCTCTGCGTTTCTCTGTGTGTATGGGCGCTTTAGGGGCGTCCAGCTGCTGCCCCGGCCTAGCTACCATAACCTTTACTGCGCCCTGTCCACCTTCGCTTTTGGTCGCGTTGTTTGTTCCGGGGCGTCGCATCTCGTTACACAACTCCGAGCACCATAGCACCGCGACTCGTTATCGCTTTCCCGAACAAACTATAAAAGAAAATGCGGCCAAATGTATTGCAAGTTCAGTGACTCTACAACGTTTTTGCCAACCGGTTGATCGATATCGAACGCTCCAACTTAATCTCGCCGCAAAATCGCACGCGTAACTGTTTCAGAAAATTTACATATTTTCCTATAAAACTATATAAAAATGAATATAGTGAGACGCTAGTCTAATGTCCGAAGAGTTTTGGAGCACAAAAACGTTGTAGCTTATGACCACCACGTCACTCTATGAAATGCCAATAAAGATTTTGAAGGAATCGATCGATCTTTCATTCATTCCAAATTTTCAAACGAACCGCATATCTTGCTGGTCATCAGAACAAATATAATTATGATTTTTCATGAACCGAGCGCACAGAAGTCGCCAAACTATTATGGAGTCGTTGTTACTGATTGCCGGTCCGTTAGGAGGACGGCAAACCCACCATAAACGGATGTATACATATATCCTTTGCCTGCTGTACCGGATGGAATATTCCGTGTCTCGTGGACAATGAAACAATTTTCAAAAAATAAAAAATATAAAATCTTCGAGCTAATATACGGAATAATTTTTATTTCTTCTATTTTTCGTTCTTAATCCACATTTTTAAGCATCCAAGTTGGTTAATATTCATTCAAGACTTTCAAACGATTTCACATGGAAAGGCTTGTATATTGTGGAAAACACGAAATACGTGTACTCAGGAAAACACGCACGCACACACCCATACAACTTGAGATACGTGTTTGTATGAGTAAATAGCTACCGCGTGCAGTGCGAAGGATGTGTGCGTTAAAGTACGCAGTGGGGCACGCGGTTTTTCCGTCACTTATATATGAAAATGTAACGTCCATTGTCGCGTATGAAGATTTCTCAAGAAATTTTCACTGACAATCCTTTCGATTCTCTTCCGGCTCATTGACCCTATTGCTCCGCTAGTTTTACCCAATTATTCCTGTCATGTAATCAAAATGGAAGGGACCAATCTCTCACAAAGTTACTCAGCATTACGTATGGCGAGGTACGTGCTCGGAAAGTCCGATCAGACTTGCTGCTTTCGAAACGCCAATCATAAATCGAAATGAAATTAGTTTGGAGTCGCTCAATGACACACATTGTATTTCAATCGATGTCGTGAATTCGATCCCTCCATTGATATTTGACTCGTTTGTTGAAAAAAATCAATACCTTATCTGACACGTTCGACTAAACGGTTCACTTTTTAAATAATATCTTAAAAATCGTGTCGTTATGCAGCAATAAATATTCTCAAAAGTTTCTTCAGAAGCTAAGTTTTGTCGGTTCAATCGTAAATTTCGCTGACAATTCCGTTCAATTCCAACAAAAGCAACCCCGAAATAACGAAAATTTTGAAATTATCCGAAAAATATTTAGTTCACAGCGTGTTCAACTAAATTTCGATACTTCAAGTCCCGGGCTCATGATTTCGTGAATAAGTATTAGCCTGGCCGTCCGGAAGTGAATTTGAAAAGATTTTCTTTTGTCTTTTCGTTTCATTTGCTCGAGAAGTGCAATACCGTTTTCCATAGAAAAATGCATTAAGGTTTTTTTTTCCATTTGCTTGTTACAGGTGAGTCCAAGTCACTATCCCTACCAAGAGGCTTTCCTCCAACCATGCAGGCAGATACAACCGACGAAGGTAAGGAGAATTGTTTATGTATACGCTCGGGACGTGTTTTATACATAAAAATCATAAATATGATTCTCCCTGGTGGATATTTACTGTGTACAATGAGAGAGAACAAAAGATACATATATGGCGAGCTTCGTGGAAGCTCTCGTCAATTACAAATGCACGATTGTTCCCTCCCGAGAGTGGCCAACTCTCTCGTTTTTATTTGGCCGCTATTTTTCTGCGTTCTTACTTTTACGACTTGGTGCAGTTTATTTGCTGATGTGCGAGATATTGCGCTTTCCTCGCACTGTATTTTTTCTTCAACGCCGTATCCTTTCTTTTTTCACAATTTTCAACATTTTCAGGATGAAAATACATTTTTTCAATCTTTTTTTTGATCGCTAGATCGTCAATGGGATAATTAAGTTTCGCTCTCAAGGGGTTTGGAGCAATGGAGAAAAAGCTATTAGATAAAATGTCGGTCGAAGCGAATTATCTCTAGAACTGTCGTGGAAAAAATCTGTTTTAGTTGTGATTAGTGACTGCAAGTTACCCAGAGAATACGTCATAAGTTTCGCCGAGTAATTACGTGCTTCGGTAATGCTGAGTCTTGCCTGGACCTATTCAATTCACTGCTCAAGCATTTTCTTTCTTCATTCCCACCCGAAGTTCCTGTCGTTCACGCCATTTTCATTCGCTATGAGTCTGGTCCCCCATGGCCTTCTACTTGGCACGTTTTTTTCCCGCCCATTCGAGAAACAGCTCGGATGGAACCATCAGCAGGCGGTGAAGCGCAGGGCGTGACACACTGCGAATATACGTCACGCTTGCTAGGAATACCGGAAGCCCCAACAAGGCCTCCCACACCCTTTAACTTTGCTGCCAACGAGCGTACAATTCCGGTATTTTCCGTGCAACAAAGGTGTCCACTTCATTTCTGGTTTTGTCATCGTTCGGCGAAAAAAAACAAAAAAATTTACGACTGTAGAAAACTCAACCAGAAGTTTGCATGAATCTCTTGAACTCCAAGACGAATTTGATCGATCGTCGACGTGAAGCAAACGTTTATCGCAACCCTCCGTGGTCTTACGGGGTCTTACACTTGCCGCATAGCCAGTATCGTTCCAAATGACACATAAAATATCAGGATATTAGTTCAAGCGTTTTCGAACGCGAATATCGAGGCAAAAATTTGTACCCGTTTCTTAAACGGGTAACTTTTAGTAAATTCCAGCTCAAAATTGCGCTTCGGGTCACTTTGACCCTTCATCACCACGCAGAGAAAGTTGTGACAAAATGAGAATAAAGTTTTTCGTTTTTCGTTTTTTTGTAACTTTTACGATCATCATTACGTTCTAAATACGTTCGAAGTTACGATCACTAATTATTCAAATTAACTTGCACTGTGTCTCACAGACATATGTAGTCGGTATAGGGCCTACGCGCTATCGGTTGCTAAAGGTTTGGGGCACTTGCAGCTGGCTCTATATACAGACTTCGGGCAGTCTCTGCAACCTTCCGATAAATATGTATATATATTTCTATGCAACACTGTAGTCATCCCCACATTGACTATTGTGGGGTTCAACCACATGTGTGTGTAAACGGTGTACACCGGGGCATGTGCGATAGCATGGCTCCCGACGTACCGGCATTTCCGGCTCTATATGCCGAGCTCGCTACACACGCCTTACGGCGACACATAACGAATAATTTGGTTGCTGTTATGTCGAATTTTCTTGAGTGCAAATGCACGTGCTTATTTTCAAAGTTTCTACTCCACTCTACTTTTCTATGTCAATGGATCAGTGAATTGATAAAATCTTAACAGAATCTGTACTCTTCGGACTTTCACAATTCACGACACTATTTTTGGGATTACCCAAACAAACAAAAAAGGTTTCGCCGAACATACCGAACGGAATATCCTTCTTTTCCAACATTTTTTTTCCACTGCAGAATTGCGTTTTTCATGTTTCAACATCAGCTTCCCAGAGGTTCGGTTTATGGCTTCGAGGCGAGTTGTTGACATGGTTACAAATACTTGAGGCAAAGGAACCGGCGAAAGAAAATAATACAAAAGAACAGCGAGAATGCATTGTCTTAAGAATTTCTGTGAGTTCGCTGCGAGCATATTCGAGGATAGTTTTAGAAATAATTTTGCTCGAGTTACTAAGAAAGCATTTATCTAAATTGCGATCGTTATTTGCGAGTGGTATAGTCGTAAAGCGAGAAAAATTATTCCATGAACCTCAGGATTATTTAACACCTTTATAATTAGCCGAAGAATCTGGGCGACTGCTCATTTAATTATGCGTCAAATAAGAAACAGCCGAGTCTGGACTTTGTTGGGTATAAATTTGTTTTGGCTCAAATGCTCAAAAACGTAGGGAGGGACGAGCGTTGAGGCTCTTTGGCGAGTCTTCGTTGAGGCCATGTCGAGTTATTTTCATTGACACATCACAACGAACTCTCTTTACTCATCAATTTAATTAACAAATAATTACAAACGCTCTGTGGACCGAAATATAAATGAGACAGGGACATTGGAAGTGAAAACCAAAACATTATCCACTCGATTCAAGTTTGCTTTGCACGAAGGATGTGCCAAACCCTTTTGTGCGGCTCGTTGAGCTCGTCCCAGATTTCAGTCCTGTTAAAATCTATGCAACTTCTCTACTCGTGGGTCTCTAACGCCGTTTCTACACTTCGCACTCCTTTTCACGTTCACTCGTTTCTCCACCCAGAAAACATCTCGTTCGACTCTCAACGAAAACAATTTTTGCAAGTCCGAGTTGCAGCTTTTTTTCTATTTGTACTTAAATTACAAGTGTTCTAGAAAGTAAAGAGGAAGATTGTCATAAAATTCGAAACATCATAAAAATTAAACCGTTTGACCGATATTACGATACTCTATTTGTAAAGAAAAAAAAACAACAAAAATTGCGGAAAAATTAGAGCATCGAAACCCTTTTTTTGAAAATTTTTACGATTCCTATTTTTCCAGCAATTCCAACAAAATTCTCAGATAATGGAGAGCTTGTTTCGTTTTAAGTTTCCTATGAATTCTTGCTCGCGATGTCGTTGCCGGTAACACTAAATAAATCATTAACTTACGCTAATGGCCGTTGGGCTTTTGCAAAAACGCCCTCTCGCTCTTGGGTCCGTGTTTACGAGTTTGTTAACTTTCTGCATTATTCGGTGAGTACCAGACACACCTTGGAGTACTTGACACTCGTGTACCTGGGCTGAGTCTCAAGCTGTAATGATAATTTGCAATTAACAAAAATATTTTAGCTTCGATCAACTGAATTATCTATGCGAAGTCTTCGTCGTGTCTGACTGCGTAACGAACTTGTCAAATTCCTCAATATCGTTTCGTCTTCGCGTAGTGCTTCGAGAATGAAGTGAATTTTGTACCACAATCGAAATTTCGCTTAAAATCGTTAGGCAGCGACTCGTTTTAGTGTTGGATGAAAAAGCAGAGAAAAAAACGTCACGATATACGGTGACTGGTGGTGGAAAGCGCGGGAGAAGTTCGCGTCACCGCGTCTCGAACGTGTATACGCGAGAGCAAACGCGGAAATTGGCTTTTGGCAAGGAGCCTAAAAAGTTTAGTGAGCCTGCAAGGCTATCGAGGCAGACGGAAGTGCGAATTGCCTATACTTGCGGTGCAGCCTAGTTCGAGGTCCTTCGTCTTGCTAGCCCAACACTTCTTGCTATTCGTTGAATAAAGAAAATAAATTTAAAAAACATGCAACATACAGGATCAAGGATCTCAAACTTTTTCGCCTTCGTTTCTCGTCAACGATATTCTCACTAGTCACGCGAATTCTCACTCGAGGCTTTACAGATTCTCCCAGGAATCACCAGCGATGCGATAACAATGCTGCGATGATGCAGTTGGCCCTCAGCCAAAATAACGAGAAAATTATTTTTATGAGAAATATTTTCGATGTCCGTTAAAGTACACAGGGCGTCACGAATCCTCAGGATTTAAAAATGTAACCGATACCTTGTTTCAGAGAATTTATAAATCTCGACAATTCGAAATCCTCATTAAAGAAGGCAATTTGGTGAGAATACTCTTCAGTATTTAATATAAATATACAAATTTTTCAAAAATTTTCTTCCACATTGTTGTCGATTAATTGGACACTAGAGTTTACATGCATTGTTTAGATATACATAGGTATATATTTTGCATATATTGTAAACTGAAATTTTCCGAAAACTATGTAGACGAAAAATTGGAGAAAATTGTGGGCATCGTATTTGATGCTAAAGAATATTATCACCAAATTTAAGTAAATTCTTATTATAGTGTCGTAATATGTAACGAACCTCCTTCATTTTTATCGTAAAATCTCGGAGATTTCATTCAAAGTTTCATACATTTCTCTGCAATCTTGAGATCTAAATATTTTTCATTCATCAAGTATGAATAATAAATATTAGTTTAAACTTAAACAAAATGTTTATGCCGACGGTGTGAGATTGAATTCCCCACGAGCAATTGTTGTTGCATAAATAACGTAGTTGGCCTCTGCCGAAGGAGCTAGTTTCTTGGATGCCTCAACAGATTATACGAGAAAGCAATGGTGTGTTGTGCATCTCCTTGTTTCGTGGGTTCTATAAAGCGCCCCTGGAAGGCGACTCGATGGCTGCTGACTGTTCCCATATATACTCGGACTATATAGATAACTGACTTTTGGCTCGCTACTGTTACCCGGGACGTTAATATAGGTTGTTGGCGAACGTAAACGAGGTGCCAGCGAAACGATTTCGCTATATAGTTTCTCGACAAATATATCCGTCTTCATATATATATAGACATATATATGTATACCTATATTGGTGAATTTTGCCTCGGTAGGGTTTTTGGAAAGTGGAAACGCGGTCATATGCGTTATCTCGAATCAGTATAGACAGTTTATTTTCTCAGGTCGTATCCAATAGATGATGATACGCCAGCGTATTTGCCTTAATAACTCGTGATTTTCGTGCGTTCTCTTCAACAAATGAATTTTCAGGGTTTTGCTCAACGTAACATTTTCTTGCAGCTTTCACAATGGCTGAAAAGCAAATTACGGTAAAATAAAAGTTGCACGATCCTTTTTTTCCTTCAGCTGAATTCGTCCTTGTTAATGATTCAAGGCAAAGGACTAATATTTGTGAAAAATATCGTGATTTATGGCGAATGATATAGATTTATTTGGGTCACGGTAACACACGCGTCTATAGCGAGTATTACGACGATCGCACTTTCGAAAATGGACCGCTCGAGCTGTCTCATCCGTGTACCCCTGACCTTTGTCACTTATCCGCATCGGCGTTTCCCTCCGTACTTGCTCTCCATATACTCCCTTGGATTCATGCGCAATGGCTCAAATATTCTCTGCAGCAAATTCGTTCATGGGTGTTGCTCGAAGACAAGCGAGAATCGTAAAACTTTGCGAAAAAAGCTTGTCCGAGAAATACGAACCGTGTCGTAGCGAAAAACATGGCGAGATATAGAACAAAAATTCTTCTTAAAAAAAACAACCTTATGGGAGGGTTGTCACGAAAGTCTTAAACACACTTTTATTTCCTCGCCTCGACTCTCGCTTCGATGCTTTTTCATCTTTCTTCGCAATTTTAATTATTCCCTCGTCTCTCTATACCGGCAGTTCCAGGTGCGATGACAAACTTTACTACATGGTATTGCATTTATTTCTTTTATTGTATTGTTCTGCAGCACTCGAGCTCAGATTGCGATTATTTTAATTTCTTGTTGTTCAATACTATGAAGCCTTTCCGTCGATGCACCATTTTGTTTTAAGGGTTTTCATTGTAAAATACAATAAAATCAATGTTAAATTTACGAAATCATCAGTGCGAATACCTTTTTTTTCTGGTTCGCTCTGTAGCCTTTTGAAAATATGCCTAGATACCATGTATAATCTACTTTGTAGAATTGTTAACGGTAACTCTGAAACCGGTGGTACCTCCTCAAATAAGAACGAGACGGAAATTCTGGAAAACAAACAGATTCACATTGGAGAAGAGCGTATGAAAAAATGATGGACCGATTATTGGTCCTGCCTCATGAGCTAAGGAGCGTGATTTCTAAAGACATCGTCAAACGAATATTTTATTTATTAACTCCATAGAAAAATGTACGAGGGCTGTATTTTTCTGTAACCTTCGAAATCCTGCCTTGAACTTACCTGCATTATAAAATTATTGCCGGTGCTCTCTCGCTCGATATCCACACACGACAATCTTTCAATGCACGACACATCGTTACGTCTATATATATTTTATAAAACTGCAGAGTGCTCGTGGCGAAGCTTTTGAGCTGCTGTATTTGCTCCTCTACTATCAACAACACACATGTATATGCCACCACGACTTTCATGAGGCTCCGCACGATATAACGCTATTAATGAACGAAAAAAAAAACGATGCTTTGAAAAAAATATGCCGCATGAATCTCGGCCTGTGGCTGTGCCAGTACAATTCCAATGGCAAATGCGGAATTTCCAGTGACATGAAAAAAAGGCAGGAATATCGATACTTTTTCCAGATGATTCCAACATTTTTGGTTGCAGCCCGTCTTCGCGTATATGCGCAAAGGTGCATAAAAGTTAAGTGGAAAAATGTAAAAAGTTATATTGCTCGTTCGCGAACACGTGGACACTAAATCGAAAATGTGGACGTGATGCAATATGCGTTAGAGATAAAAAAGGGAATCGGGTGAAAGTGTAAGAAGCTTGGAAAAAAATAACAACAACGATGAGCGCTCGATTGGAGCGACAAGTTTTCGTATCACTGTTTCCCCTGGAAACGTGTGTCGCGCAGTTGCTTTTTATTTCGTTGTTGCTTGCGTCTCTCCTATTTTCCGGATCTCCTCCGAATCATGAGGCAAGTTTGTAAGAATTCCAACATTTCGAATCGTCTCTACTGAATTTTTCCTGGCTGGATGAAAAGTTGTTTCTGCCAACTTTCGGGAGATCTTACTTGTTTGCATCCAGTAAGGAAATCTATATAGACGAAAGTCCGGGACGAGTCGAGAATATTCTGTTTTTCTCGCAGACAATACTCGCAATGTTTTACCTTCTTATGAACATTTTTTTTTCCTCTTTTCTCTAATCCGTTAACGTAATTCTCAATGGCCGTTATCGTTGTCGAGGTGGCTTCGCGAGAGCCATTGACCGAACAACTCTTTGCACACTTTTCTCTTTGCCGCAGAAAACGAGAGAGGAAACCCCACTCGAACGGGTTGCACGGAGACACGGAAGGCAGGGAATTATCCAGTAGGACGGGCGAACAAAAATCAACAAATAAAAAATTACGGCGAAGACGATTCGATCGTCTCGCTTTTTGCAAAGAAAGTAACTTTTAGGAGACTCGCTCCGGCTTCATTTCCAAATCGTGAAATGCCAATTCGCCAAAAGTTTGCGAATTTATTGAGAAACTTCATTCGATCTTTATTTGCTTTCTATGCTTTTTTTTTTCCCCCAGATTTCAATATCAATGTATTTGGAAAGTCCCAAGTCCGGATATGTGTGTATGTGTGCGTGTGACACTGTAAAATTCAGACGTCCATGAACTTGAAAATTCGCCACACGTACGAGCACTCCGTTCTCTGATAATTCTGTTGGAATTGTTCGAAAAATACCAATTGTACAGCCATTTTAAGATTTTCAATAAAAAAAAGGATGTCGGCGTTCTAATTTTTGCAAATTTTCAGATTTCTTGCTAATTTATCTTCCATAAATCGAGTGTCGTGTAATATCAAGGTTGGTATTGAATTTGGGAAATATCGGTCAAACGGTTTTAATTTTATGATCTTTTGAATTTCACCAAAATGTGAGATTTTTGAAAAATTGTCCAACCGCGCTATTTAATGAAAATTGGAGGATAACACGTTCTATAAATTTTCACCATAGACACTGTGCCATGTTCATCTTTCAAACTATGAAATTTCATCCCTGCACTTAACCTCAGAGTTTCCCATTTCAAAATATTTATATCCCATGAAGCGTGGAGTGCATTTGCAACTTTTTATTCTGTGGCATCGTTGAAAAGCGATGAAAACCACGAGAATTTTCATCGCGCCTCGGAATTCCTGTATAACGCAGTGAAGATGCAACGCTTGTGGGATGCACTTTCGTTTTACCATGCACACACGACTATGGATTGGTAAAATGGTGTTTTATATGTCTGCCAGGGTCCAAGACGTACGTTGCCGTTGAATGTCGAAAATACCGACACGCGGAACTCCGCTGCCAAGAGTTATTCGTCGGTAGACTTTCGCGTGTGTGGTGAAAAGTAACCGAGGGTATATAAATTTGCCTGGACGCAAAGAACACTTCGGGTCTTGTCCGATATGATCCCTCCTTTGTACAGAGTGTCTCAAAACTCATGCGATAATCTAAACTCCACGGCCAGCGACGTGAGCTCCGGTCGAGCCTTTTCACTCGCACGGTCTTCAAATTTTCGCATCTGTATTCGTTGTGCAGCATTAGCAACAGTAGAGATCGAGGCGAGAAACTCTCGACCGGCAGAGATCTCGTCTCGATGCACGTATGCAACTCTAAAAATACTTTGTTCCGTAACCGCGTACACCCGACGATAACTATGTAGCATCATCACGTCCATAACACGTTGTCTCTACACTGTAATATTGAAAGTGAGGATGGAAACTCTTTCGAGTTCTCGAATTCCCTCCTCTCCAGCCAATTTCTATCTCAAATTTGTGCGCGGTGAAAGAAAATCATTTAAATATCCAAACTCTGGGAGGATCACTGTAACCAAAATTTCCTTGAAAAAGATTTACCTTCGATACGTTCGGCCAAACGTTTTTTTTTCTCTAATCCCGAAAATTGGGTCACTGCACCAAGAAATATTCTAGAAAGCCTCTTACAAGCAAATTTTTGTCATTCCAATCGTAAATTTTGCTGACAATTCTGTTAGAGAAACGAAATGTAGTGCCGGAATAATGAAAATTATGAAATTATTCAAAAAATATTTAGTTTACCGTGTTTCAAAAAATATCGAGGATTTTTAATGAAATTTCATGTCCAGTAATCGATGGGTCATGAGTCGGTGGCCCAACTTTGAACAGATAATTATTTCGAAAACCCTCCAACGGCATTTCGTCATTTTATTTTCAACAATTATTATTATTTCGTTTGTTCGCGTTTGTTCCAATCCGATTATATATTCGCTATTTTTTATTTCGCCCCATTTCGGCAAATCCATTCGAGATAACTAGAGAATGCTTCCCAAACTAAACCCATCTCGTAAACCGTAAATATCGCGGCATATACGCTTCGGTAATAATGAAAATGAAACGTACACATTCCTTGTAAATCCAACACCGATTATGCTGCTGATCAAGTGTGTATATCGTGTTCGTTTATCCGCGCAAAAGTATCGCTGCCTTCTATTGAGAGTACGAATTTATGTAGTACCTCACGATATCAACAGACGCTGCTGTTGTTGTTCGCTTGGCAAATTCAAAAATTATCGAGCTTCATATCTTTTTAATCCCTGCCTATTTGTTCACGTGTTTTCTCACTCGCCCACAGGGACACATACAGTGTAGAACGATAAAATATCAGAGAGATGAAAAATGCATGTTTCATCCGGGTTTTTTCTCGAGTTTTTATCTCCTTTATCTTCTAGATGTTGAGACAAATCTGCGTAAGGGAAACAAAGTATGTGCGTGGAATCACGGTTTATCTTCGGGCTCTAATTTTCGTCGGAAAAACCGAAAACTCTCGTACAGATCTTTTCAACGTGTTCCATAGAAATGACCAAACTTTTCGAACTTTTCATTTTTATTTAAATTCGCAAGTGCCATTGTTTTTTTTTCAATAAATCGAGACACTTGGAAAATTGAATTCGGGAATCTCAATATTTTGGTGAAAGGTTGAACATTTTCTGGTGCTAACTCTGCGAAAATGTGTGACGACTGTACGAGAAAGACCCCCAACTGCGAGTGAGTTTGCAGCTTCTTAACTCAACAGCCTGTCGCTCAGGCTCTTTTTCTTTTGCTCAATTTTCTCATATACGTTTGTCTCGTCGTTGTCGTCTGCGTGCTCGTAAGAAAGCCTGTCCCTCATTCTGTTCTCTTCGTACTGTAGTATCTCTTGGCATACGCCGTATGTCTACTTATTCCAGATGCTAGAAACTGTGATATTACTCCTTTGGATAAATGCAACGAGTCAGCAGAGTTTCCTGCCCAATCGCCAAGTATTATCTGCATCCATTGAAACAAAAACGATCGTCTCTCGAAATAATAAAACAAGGTGGCAAGTCCACTGGAAATCAAATTTCGTTAAGAATCGTCGACGTTTCGTTCATCACGGTATATTGAATATTGTTTTGATCATTTCAATATTTTCCTTATTGTGACGCTGCATTTGGTTTCTGACGAAATTTTCATCGAAATTTACGATTGGAACGACTAAAATTTGCTTCTGAAGAGATATTCTTCAATATTCCTTGCCGCAATGACACTATATTTCGGATAATCAACAAAAAAAACCACGTTTAGTCTAACGTATCGAACAAAATATCCATTTTTGCCAACAAAATTTTCTTTTCACTGGACAGGATTTTTAATCCATGCAAAAATGTCAAAAAATCGTTTTACCATTTTCTATACTCTCCGAAATCATTTTTCGTCCCCATAATCCTCAACGTTTGGCTTTACTGTGAAACTGTTCAGTACCAAACGCTCGACCAGTCTTTTTCCTTGACGTAACGGAGTAAAATAGTACAAACTGAGGTGAACACGTTGAAAAACATAATTAACAACTGTACCTGTAATTGTTTCGCTCAATTACATCTTGCGTGACGCTTTAAATGCTCTAATCACACTGACAACTGACAGGAATTAAAAGTAATTATAGAAAAGTCAGATCTCAGCCGGGTAGATACGATTTAAGAAAAAAAACAAATTTTTAAAAATTTTTTTCATAAATTTCATAAAGTTCATGATGTATCGTAAAAAAAAATGTCTAACGCCCGACCAGAATATGATCGATATGAAAAAATATTAATTTTTGAGTTCACATTTGAGCGAGACATTGACCTTAATGGATGGAATAGTTTAATGAAATTTCTCGATTGTCGACACGATAGGATTGTCGGTCAAGGGGGATCGTTCTCTGCGTGGAGTCGTATCGTCCACGATGCAGCCAGACTGCATGCGATACACGTGTGTACGTATGCACAAAGATACGCGAGAATATTGCGGTATGTGTGTTTGCATGTACGTAACAACGAATATCAACAGCAGCACCAGGCAATGCGTGCTTGTTTGGCTCCGATCTGGTGAGCTTGGCTCGTTTGCCGCCGCGCGGGCTCGGGGCAGACACACGAGAACGTGCCTCTGCCACCTCCAACCGCAACTCCGACAGTCCAGTTCCGTTGTGCCCGCGCGACGGTGCTCTCATCTCGGCACGACGACCGGCTTTTTTCACGATCCTATCGCCAGAAAACTGACAGCGTCTCTTCAAACTACGGTCGAGCGCGCTTTCAAATATTTTTTTATTTATTTTCATCAAACTTTTGTTCGTGAGATCTTTTATCACTTTGTTGATTCGGAGTTGTCGTGTTCGTGTGCAATTTATATTAATATCGTCGGCATTAACTGCGACCCCGAAAAGGTTTAATTTAATTATTGAAAAATCTCTTCTCAGAGACACTGGTAATCAAATTTTGTTGGAAATCCTTGAAATTTTGTTGGACACGATCAACTGAATAATTTTTTAATAATTTCCAAATTTTCCTTATTTTCGCACTACATATCGTTTCTAAATATTTCTTTCCAGAGCAAAAAAAAAAGGTTGAGTCAAACGTATCGAACAAAATATCTATCCTTTCCAATAAAATATTTTTTCCAGTGCAGGCTTTTACCATTTAACATTAAAACTTGAATTGATTCGATGGGAAATAAATTGCGACATCTTCGTCTCATTTGGGAGGTTTCTTTGCTCTGGAAATGTGAGAGAAACTCTGCAATTGAGAAATTTCTACGTCGTACGCGGTGAAGTGTTGGCACGTGAGATAATTCTGCAGCCGAAAAAGTCGCGCCTGATACTGACGTCTCCAAGTTTCAAAATGCTAAATAATTATCACAGCCCATGGAGAATAAAAATACAATCAAAATTTGGTTGCAAGTTGTTTGCATTGGGAACAATAATCGAAAGAGTTGAGCAAGCGCAATGAAAAAAAAATAATAATAATAATAAAAAAAAAAATACAGGGGTCACGTGCTCTGAAGCACATCGAAGCAAAAACACAAACGTCTCCCACTAAGATCCTCAAGTACTCGCGTACTCGAGTCAGATTTCTCCAAACTGTCCACGTGTTCGAGTCTCCAGGGACTGGATACAACCTTCTTTAGATCGGAATCGACCAAATGTCTCACTTTTTATCTGCAAAGACAAAAAATTGTGTAATTTCGAGAAAAATAAAGCGTACGGCGTGTGAGTAAAATAACGTCTGCGTTATTAACCGAAAATTATTATTTTTCGAATTAACTCGATTGATCAATTTCAAATATATCTGTGCGGAGAAAAAAAATCCAATTGTATTTGTGACTGGAATCGATTGCAGTGACGTCACGTTTATTTTTCTCGTCAATGTCGATAGGCACCGAAGCACAATAAAATCATCGCTTATTCTTTCTGTCGTATAACGAGAGCCAATGCTCTGCAACACAAGACACCGGCTATAGAAATGAGTCACGCGATTAAGGCGGCGAGCACTCTGTCGGTCCGTTGTCATTGACGGTCCCCGCAATACGTACGTGGATATTTCGAATGTCCACAATCAGAAGGTCGTAATCGTCATAACTTTAGAGGTCCATTCTCGACGGTACATTTTCTCAATAGATTTCGATTTTGTTTGAATGACCTTGGGGGCTTCGGCGTGTGGCCGAAATGCCTGAAGGTCCATCAGATCGGAACTGAACTGATAAAATGAACGTTTAACGAAATCGTGGTTTCAAAATAACGTGTACGAAGTTCGTTTCATGAATTAGCGAAAATTTCACCTCCCTCAATATTTTCCAATGTTAATTTATTCGAAAGTTCGGGAAAGGAGGTTCTTGGTTTTTTTTTTTTTTTTTTTTTTTTTTTTTTTTTTTGTTATTTTTTTTTTTTTTTTTTTTTTTTTTTTTTTTTTTTTTTTTTTTTTTTTTTTTTTTTTTTTTTTGATACTTTCTGTGATCATTGTTTCAATAGCTATTGTTTTGCTTGCGTGAATACTCCTCGGCAAACAGAATACAATCACGAAAACAACCTCGAGCATGATTTCGATCGTATTGTCTTCTCGTCCCCATAGCTGTCTCGTATTAGTCTCGTGTCGTCGTAACCGAGTTACCGAGTTCCGGAATACACGGATGGGTTTATCCCGAGTTCTTTTACTTCTGCTTATACGCGATCACGCCAACGGATTAAATCCCGAGTACATACGTATAACAGTACGTGGAACTAAATTCACACCATCAAGAAACCTTTTCGACAAAAAAAGTATTTAAGACTTGGAAACATCGATGCCTCGTGATAATTCATGTGGGAAAAATGAAAAACAATAGTATTAAAGTCCAAGCCATGCGGGACAAAAACCTTCTGGGTTTCATGGCCAAAGATTCGCGCAATATAATTGCACTTTCTTCAACGTTTAATGATTCTTCAAGAATTATGCCAGATTAACCCAATTTCTTTGCCAAAGGCGAGCAGAAATTTTTTCTGCTCGAGCCCCAAATCGTTTACGTCACTTTTTCCCTCACGACACAATCTCGCACCTGTTTGTACTCGGTGGAGTCAGAGATCCCTTGCGATCGTGGGCATAGGAAAGGAGAAGGGGGGGGGGGGTATAGGGAAAGGGCAACTTCCGTTGGGAAAGCAGAGAGTGGGAGATGCGACCGCACAACTGTCAGTCGTGTGCTCGCACGTGGTCGGAAACCTCTTCGGTGCGTCTATGCACAGTTTTTTCGTTTTCTTTTTTTTCCTCATTGTGACTCCGCCACAGCCTCTCGGTGGATATGTGCCTGGTATATAATCGTGAATAATTTTCGTTTAGTGGAAAAGGGCGGGGAAAATAGCAAGTGCGACATTCAAGTACCTGGAAAGGTTCAAAGACACGTGACTGAACTGAACGAATCTGTTGAGCGATCCTTCGGGATTTTTTCGTTCCCCGATGCACAAATACGATTTTTTTTTATTTCTCGATGTTTCTCTATGTTACGTATGTATCGCGACGCATTTCCAAGAGATAAGAAAAGTCCAACGGCGATGACTCATTTTCTCGTAGCCACAAAGTGTGCAATCGTTCTCACTGCACGGTGCAATTTTTTTCCCTTTCTTTCCATAGCCTCGCTTTGTGAAAATTGCATAACATCACGACTTTTTCATTGACTTCACATTTCATTTGAGTCAATGTGTTTCCTCCAGGATCTACAAAAAACCTCGCTGCCAAATAAAAATCGAGTCTCAAGTAGACCCTCTGTTTTCGTTACTTTTGTGTCGCAAATCCCAACCAACATTGTGAGACAGTGCCAGTGTTTCTCGGCCTTTTTATTAACGGACGTCGTTAATTCGCCGAATCGTGAGAACGGGATGCTCTTATTTATTCAACGCCTACGCTGAATTATGAATATTTCAGACTACATGAAATATCAGCTTATTCAGCAACCACTAATTTTCATCTAACCGACGGAAAAAAAAAGAAATTTTGCAAAAACTTCTTCATTTCCGGCTCCTGATAGTCGACCATTCCTTCAGCTTCGATCTTAAGCTTTTGGTGAGTTCGATTCGTTGTTCGACACGTTTACTCCTAATTTATATATATATATATATATATATGTATTTCTAATTGTGGCCAAATATTTTCTTCGATTGCCTTCGCAACGATACTGCGAGCATAAATGAATGAAATCTGGCATTGAATTTTGAAGAATTTGAGTTTCCTTGAAATTCCAAGTAATTTTTATTCTCTCTATCGATTCTTTGGCAATTTGCTCGAAAAAAGCTTCAGTGAAAATGGAATTTTGTTAAAAATCGTGGACATTTTGTTGCACACGGTGAACTACATATTTTTTGGATCATTTCAAAGTTTTCGTTATTTTACTTGAACTATACTTACTTGATTTGACTTTTTAAAATATTTCTTGCCGCATTGACACGATTTTTGGAAATATTGAAAAAAATTTTTTACAACAAAATTTTGTTTTCAATTGGAAGGGAATATATTCCGGCCACAATTTGATAGTCTCGAATTAAGTAAATTAGTTAATGAGCGACACGGTTAATCGTCAATGCCTCGTGATTTGTGACATGTGTGATTCTATGTTATTCAGTCAATTTGAAATCGCTCTGAACTCATTATATTGCCCCATTCATTGTCACGAATTGGGTCGACAATGAACTTTGCCAATTAAGGGTGATGAGAGGGGGAAACGCCTCTCTTGCAGGCGTTACACGATAGCTCATTTTTATTACGAGCTTTCGTGGGTTTGTGGGTAACCCACCTTCGCGAGTATACGAGAAGTTTGCTAACCCTCGTGAAAACTCGAAATTGCACTCTCCCGATGTAATATCCTCCGGTTCCCGGATACTCGGGTGTGTGCAACCTTCGATAAGGTTTACGGTGCAGACTCTCTCACTATGGGGCTCTGCCTCTTTGGCTCGATATCTCTGCGGTGAGGTGCACACAGACAGAAAGAGTTATTGCCATGCATCTGAATCCATTTCTCTCTCCATCTTTCTTTGTTACGGATGCTCGGCTCTCTCTCTCTCCCTCTCTCTCTCTTTGAGAATTTCGTATCTTCTCGATAGGCCTAAAATTTGGTCTCATCCACGTGCATGGCTAGAAAAATACAAATTGTAGAGAATTTTGAAATTTTCAAAAAAAACGGTGTCGACGCTCTAATTTCCACAAATTTTCAGATTCATTCGTAACCTTTTTTTTTTTATAAATAGAGTATTATAATAAGAAGGTTGGTATTGACTTCGGGGAATATCGGTCGAACGGTTGAAATTTGATGATGTTTCGAATTTTCGAAAATCTGAGATTTTTGAAAAATCGTCCAGTTGCATTAATTTTTACGAATATTGTATACAAGTCCGTACTTCCTCTTTTTTATCTTCAATTAATCGAAAAATTGAATTTGGACGAAATAATTCATACGATTAAAAAGCATTGTTTTTCAAAGGGATGCTTTAATTATGGTGTGCTTTACATACATAGTACATGATAATACCGCCAACGAAAATGGATCGCTCCTATGGCCTTTAATAGCATGCAAAATTTATACATTCTTGCAATTTGCATTTTGTACTTCATCCCAACTCTTGGCTATTTATTCATCAAGGCTCAAAGTCCGGATGTTGCCAATGGCGAAATTCATGCCTTCTCATCCGTCCTGGTCCCACCCCCGCACTATGAAAAGCTAAGCCTCTTTGTAGTCCTGGGAAAGCTTCCAGTAAGCGGTTTACCAGTATTGGCAGCTACTATCCCAGCGAGACAGATACATGAATAAATATCTGGACCCCAAAAACTGAGAGGGGAGGGAAAAGCTATTCCGCAATTCTGGCATTCTCCTCTTTTATCTGTACGTCCAAAATTAGTTGTATTTTTTCTGTACATCTTCCCACGAAGCTTTGGCGTTCCTTCGTCTCTCGATAATGTAATCCCGCTCCTTTCCCTTTGACTCGATCCTTCGATGCTTTCATACTCGGCCTCATATATACTTTTTCACGCTGACGAAACTTTTGCAGAGCTTATGGCGCGAGCGATAGTTTTGCTCTTTGAAGTCGGTCTGCTCGGGCTCTGAAATCGTTGCTTGTCTATGCAAATCGTTTCAAGTTCCCGGAGCTTTCGATTCATTGTTCGTCGTGTCACTCCTCGAGCTTCGATCCACTAGACTCTTTGCACGCTCCGCTGCTGTGTATAAACGGCGCAAGAAAAAAATGGACCTGATTGACGCGAATCAGTCGTAGCCCAAAAATTTCAATTTCATCTCGCGTCCTAAATATTATCTCTCGCTCTCCTCGTAATTCCAACGGATGCGTAAGAAACCGAGCTTCGCTATAGTGATGTATTGGAGGCCGCGTGTCAGTGTACTCTGGGCGGGAGATACCGTAATCAAAAGATACATAAACACAGCCGCACGAGCAGACAGAAAGGCGCGAGAATCGCTTCAACTTTCGTGGCAAAACGTTCATGCAAAAAAAAAAAAATTCCAATTTTGTTCCCTCAATAAATAGACGACGTTGAAGTTTGCATCGTTGGAATGCAAAGAAATTCTTTTTTTCATTGCCAAAGCCCATTATATTTATATGCATAATTGAATTGCAATAATAAAACGATAGGAAATAAAAATGTAACATCATCACGATAAATAGCGATTAAGCACAAGACAATCTTGATTCCTTCGCCATCAGTAAATATTCTTCGCGCAGTCTTTGACATCAATATCAGGCCTACGGGATTTCTCATTCTATTATCTAGTCCGATTTAAAAAAGATTTTTTCCACTCACCATCAATCGTCAAAAATAATAAAAATGAACGAAAGCAATTATTCTACGACGAATTGTCGTTATTTTCGTATTTTTCATTATCCAAAGACGTGAGACAATATTTAATCGTGCAATGCATGATTTCAGGAAATATTTATGTAAAACGAACTGCCATCAGGAACAGTTGTACCGAAAATTTCGTTCCTTGGCTTTTGTCTCGGTGAAAAAATGAGAAAGAGTTATGGGAATATGGAAAAATGAAAATTGGGAGGAAGTAGTGCACGCGTGAAACAAGTACATGGACATAGAGAGCGAGCGAGAGAGAGAGAGAGAGAGAGAGAATCGTACGAGGATACAGAGGCAGGAAACGGCGGTGAGCGGCATAAGGCAGCAGGTAGCGGCTGCTCAACGTCACGACTTCCGGTGTGGATAGCGTCAAACAAAAGGGAGTCCTTTTCCGTTCGACGATTGTTTATGAAATAGATATAGTTGCTGCTGCGTACGCCATTTTACACGACAGTAATTATTTCATAAATAATGACCGACAATTTCTTATTTTGAGAAAAAACATGAAAAAAGTAATGAATTCGTCGAGCAATGTTTAATCAATTTATATTTATTCGCGACTTTGTTTTCGCCATTTTAGTTGAATACCTTTTTTTTTTATTCATTTTTTATTGCTTCGCTATCTTTGGCTGCTTTTCGAAGTTTTCGTTTCATCGTTCGCCATGGAGCCAAATGAGGTCGCTGACACACCACTCATCCGTAGTTTATTTACGGAAATGCGCTGCTCCTCACACTAACTGGGCCATCGAAACGCGTCCGATTGCGTGTGTATGTGTGTGTGTGTGAGAGAGAGAGAGAAAGAGAGAGAGAGAGAGAGATTGGCGAGAAATTTTAGTTTGTTTCCATTTCTATTGAAATTCGGAGGAAAAATTCGTTGATTTATCTCGCTCTATGGGATCTGACGGTTTTAGGTAAATTTTGTCGTTGAAAAAGGAATATAGCGTGTGGAAAGGTGTAAGAATAGACGTCGAGATTTAGGCATTACTTTCGTTTGAATGGAAACAAGAAATGACAGAGTTTTGGCAGCCGGTTGAACGACGGGCTCTTTGAATACATAGCGGATCGTGGTATATAGAGTGGAAGAATTCTTGCACGTGAAAATTTCGCTTTAGCATCCGATCCTCACGTGATACGATGCCGTAAAATTGCCTTCGAAGCGAAGCCGACCTAATTCGATCGACCCCTTTTTTCTCTTCCATCCTTGTAGCCACAACACTTTGCCTACTCCCTAATTCCTTCCTACAATACACTCTTTTCCTTTTTCTTTGCTCTTCCTACGACTCTCCAAGCTTCTCGCTCTCTTGCCAAACGAAAGCTCAATGCTGACACGTTGAAAGACTAGAAATAAAAAAAAAGGAGAATAAAAAATCATCGACCCAGTGTATACGTTTCCGATTCATATGTAGGTCGCGTTTGATAAAAACCAAAAGCGAAATGTACGTGTCTTGCCTTTTCTTCACACCGTGGCCAAAAGTTTGTTTGCTCCTCAGGTACATTCAATTTTTCTTTTTCCATTTTCCAACAATTTTATATCGTGATGCTTCCTCCTGGAGGACGGTGAAATTTTTTCTTCCCAGATTTCAATGTCAACATACTTGAAATATGCCAAAACATCGAAAAATCTTATCTAGAAAAATGTCATGTTTAATTATATAATTTAAGTCCAAACAGAAGAAAAAAAACTGCAAATTGTTTTTTTTTTTTTCTTTCAAAATTCTATCTCTCGATTGCTACGTGATGGTTTTTCCTATATTCCTCAATGAGAAACTGAAACTAATAATACTTTTGCAAACCGCATTTTGAGACAATGACACCGGAATTTAATGCGGACGGCGAATTTCGTGGGAACAATAGATTACGTTTTGGAGCACAAGGCAATTAAAGCTGCTGGCGTAACGCACAGCTGGAAATCGATTCGGAAAATAGTGTGGCTAGAGTTTCATGAATTTGCAGCGAGCTAATTCGAATTCCAGCGTGATCATGGTCGCAGACCATTGGTGTGGTCCAGACGGCGACCCTCACTGCTGCGATTCCTTGCATTTTAGTGGCCTCGAGCCCTCCTATCCGTGTTATTTGAACCAACACATGGCACTGAACATTTATCGATGCTATTGGTTCGTGGCGAGCCTCGTAAATGGCAATTGTCACTTACAGTAGAAGATCTTACCCAACTTTGCAAACTTACCTTTCTCTCGTTATCAAAGTTCATTGGAGGCCTCCAACAAGGACACTTTTGTCTACCCTCGGCAGAAGGAGGAGGCACTTTGAAAATTTCGTCTTTTGTTCGTGACGTCCTCTATATGTGGCACTTTAAACGTTCAGACACTTGGTCCTCTCTCATCGCTTCCCTTTCCTTTCCGAGACTCTCCTCTCGTTGAGCATACGGTCCTCTCGCCCAAAACCGGAAGTATCGAATCGACAAAGTTCTCGGCCTCCTTTTAAAGGGCGAACATCGTTCTCGAATTACGCCGGTCGCATAAAAGAATTTAAAAATACTTTCGAAAGCTTGCTATTATTCTGAAACACACATTTTCGTTCATTTATATATTTTGTTTTTTTCAACCGCACGCGCAGTCCACATTTATTGGTTCAGGCGAAATTTCATTTTTTTCTTTTGAACGACCCGGAAAATATTGTTTTTTATCGCTTTTTCTCCCTTTCTCGAGTTTTCGGTCGGGATTTAAAATCAATAAATGGCCCCTAGTAATAGGGATTCAAGATTGTTTATTGCATAAGAAAAAACGTTTACAAATACGACCTCGAACCCAAACGTCCAAATAGACCCGGGGTCTAAAGCGACCCGCCCAGGCGACTTTAAATCGCGCACCCTCTCTCCCTTCGTTCTCCTGTTTTTTGTCGGTTTACCTCAATTTCGACCATTTTTCCTACTTTTACCAACATTAGCCCAGCAGGCTCACGTGATTCTGCATTTAAAAAAAAACGAAAAGAGTGAGCCCAAATTATGCCGAAGATATGAGGTTCTCAAAATTGGGGTCATTCAGACCCCAGGTTACTAGAATACATATAAAAAATTAAATTATGAAAAATATTACAAAGAAATTGTTTTGAGGAAAAAAATGAAAAAAGCGCAACGAAAAATGCAACGACTAATATGCACCGCACCAATAAGATTTATATTTGTTCATTTCCGCCGGAGGTCGGACGCCTTTGGGCGATTCTTCGCTCTCGTCTCTTTTATTCTATGACAGCGTCTTTCGAGCCTGGCCCCGACTTTGTGAATCACGCGATACTCCGTCTTTTTCTTTCTCCAAAGCCTGAGGCATTTCTGCTCAAGATTATTCAAAATTCTACTCGAGTCGAATCGCAAAAGAGCAGACAAGATTTTCCGGTCGCGGCTCGTCGCCCATTCTCCCTGGAAATCCGCCAAAAATATTGAGAAACGTACGGGCGGAACCGCATTCACAAGAATTTTCGTCAGTTTCTTTTTCGAGTTTTACGAATAACCCACGCGACGCTTTTTTCGCCTATTTCCTGCGTTCTAGCGACGATTGTGCGTCGATGAATCCACAAGCTTTCCAATCAAAATTTTCATTCCGTTTGTTTTACAAAAATCAGCGAAAAATAATAAACTTAGCAAAAAATAATATAAAAACTTCTGGCTTATTCGTTAATTTTTCTTCACCGATATTGAAAAACATTGATCGCTTTTTTAGAATAGTTTTTATTGCCCAATGACGGAGCTTTACTAACACAAGTTTACTGATGGGGGCATCACGTTAGCAACGGGCGAAAATTACACGAGTCGAAATCACAACGATCACTTATGCCTTTTGGCCTAACGCCCACTCGTCACTTCCGTTTCTCTTCCGTACAGACCGGAATGTCAGTGCGCGTTATTCCATGCGAGATTTCATCCTTCTTATGCATTATCATGCAGTGCGCCCACGCGGAAGTCGCCCATTACAAGAGAAACATTGAAAAATTTTGATAAACGTAAAAAGTTCCAATTAGCTGCTTGAGTTTGGTTTTTTTTTTTTTTCAATATTTTCACGTTCATCGACCCTGGAATTGATGGGTTTTCACATGCCCAACTGACAATAGTCAAATCAATTGGATTTTCATTAGGATGATTGGATGCAATCATTCAAATCGAATTATCGCATTCCAATGATCGGCTCGTCTTTTCACCGGAAATCAAATTTTTCTTAATAATCGTCGATATTTCGTTGAACACGGTTAACTCAATATTTCTTGGATTGTTTCAAAATTTGTATTATTTTGGCAGGTATTGCCAACGAAATTTACGATTGGACGACAAAAATTTCCTCCCGAAGAGACTTTATAAAATATTCCTTGCTGCAATATGACACAATTTATGGGATTAATAATAAATAAATAAACTTTTACTTGAACGTATCGAAGAAAATATCCATCTGCTCAACAATTTTTGTTTTTCAGTGCCATATGGATTGGTATAGATATATGACATTGTGTAATTATCCGATAATGCGTCGACGCCAAAATAGTCAAACGAACTCTTGTAGAATCGCGTGTTTTCACAAATGCAAATGATTTATTCCCAATCTCACACCCTCACAGCTTTCGCAGATATAGGTCGAAAGATAATATTCACCGATTTGTCCATTCCGCGTTAAATATATGTGAATACACACCTGGAAACAAACGCACACGGTAACGCAAGTCCAAAATAACTCGGACGTACTTTGATTCATGTAAATCGGCCACTCGCTGAGCGATTCGTATCTACTACCTTGTGTATAGCCATTACAAACGAACTGTGAATTACTCTAACGTATACGACATCAAAAGGAGCCCAAGTAAGCGCGAACTTATCCAGGCACGAAAACGACATATGTTTGAATTGTTTTTTTCACGGCAATTGCGACGTTGAAAGTTTTTGTTTCCATGATTTTCCGATCGCTGGATAAACATGAAGCTCAAGTTTGGAGCGTTGTGGTTCTCCGAAAAATCTTTATTTTTACTCATATTCAATTTTCAATTCTCAATTTTCAAAAACATTAACATTTTTCAGGCTCGGATACTTTTTGGGTCGCGAAAATTGATCGGTTTATCATCGTAATAAGATCCGGCATTTGGATAATCTGTAGGCATCACCACAGAAAAAAAATAAGAATTTCGTTGCATTCCAACGCAAGGCAAACTTTAACGTCATGGATAAACGGGTTAGTCAAATCACTCATCGTGTGGCACAATCTCGGAATTAGGCGAAATATAGCAGCGAATACGAAGCTCAACCATTTTTCTCCATTCTCATTATTTATTTATTATTTTATTACAATTTCATGCAATCAGCCGAAAAATTATGTTTGAATCTTACAAAACGTGATTTTTACGCGATTATCCTCCAATTAACTCCGAGTTTATAAGACACCTTTGACACTGAGTAAGCAATGAACGGATGAATAAGAAAAAGAGCGAGAGAGAGAGAGAGAGAGAGAGAGAAAGAGAGAGGAAAAGGCAAACCCAAGATTCTGTGAACCACGAAAGACGGAATCGTCGGCGTTAATTAGCTTCGCGAAATTTACCGCCACGCCCTACTCGATCGTTCTATCCTTGTTATTTGAAGCAAAGCCAGAAACACAGATGAACGAATCGCCAAGGATGAAGCTCTGCCGGAAATTGAAAGCCCGCTCATTATCTATAGATATATTTATTCCGTCCATTTTCGCAATGCCCGATTTTCATTCTGCGTACAGGTCATTCCGAGACAATTTTATTCCATCAAAACGAGAGCACAAAAATTCGTTCAATTCAAGGGGAAGAAATGCAACTGCACTTTTCATTCTGTTCGTGTGAAATTTGCATTGGAAAATAGTGAATTTTCGTGATAGCCGGAAAAACTAGTACAGGTTTGAAATTTTTAATGAAAACAATTTTTTCTTTTTTTTTTCAATGGAAAGAAAAAACATTTCACCACAAGAAAATAATTCCTCCCATGGCTGCTCCCTTGTTTCGTTTCCCTTGTGCCTGGAATAACCCATATCTGTCAGCTCGTTCCTCGTTTTCTTAATGCTCGGTTTTCTTCCACTTGAACTCATCCACTGTCCTGACCAAGTCTCGACTTTCCCTTTCTCCTATCATCGTGTTCCTATGCTATTTACGGAACACTTGCGCACGCCAGTTCATACGGCGAAGTAAGTATCGCGATAGACGAATGAGGAATTTAAATGGAAACTTCAGAGTCAGAATTTCCATGGAAATTAATTGTAATTAATAATTCAGTTGACTCAATCGAAGAAATGTTGATTCATTCTAATCCCAAAAGCGCATCGTCCAAAATTCCCTTCTCATGTAAATTCCGACATTTTTTAAATTACATTTTAATTATTCATTTAATTATTCCTCGAAGCGTGAAAATTGAAAACGCCCCAGAGACCAGAATATTCAAATATTCAGTATTGGATTTAATTCATGATCGATTTACCTCCAGGCATATTTATTATTTCAAAGCCAAAAATGAAATTGAATATGCTTGCAGGATAATCGGCGCTCCGCCTTCTACTCCACCGAATCCATCAAAATTCTTCTCCGTTCGCTAAAAGTCTCCGTTAACACGAAGAACCCCGTAAAAATAAATAGTTCGCATAGTTCAGGGGTTCAAGAGTCTCAAGAGTTTTTACGCAAACATCGACGATGATAAGTTTATTGAACATTCGCTCGACGCTCTACAAGTCCATTCTCTCAAATTTACAGGCATATCAATAAATCTCTCGTTGCCACTCGTCCCTAGCTTTTTGAACAGCGCAAGCCGCTCCAGGACTCCAAATGTAAAATATAGTCTCTAACTTTTTCGGGACTCAGTCAAGTGGCCGAGAGTCTGCTGCCTTTCCATGCACTATGGGGGAAAAAAAAGAGTTGTTGGAAAAGAAGAATATTTGATTCGATACGTTCGACTAAACGTTTTTTTTTTTCTTTCAATAATCCCAAAAATTGTGTCATTGGAGGAAAATATACAAATGCCAATATACCGGAAATTCTGAAATTATATATCCAAAAGTGATTTAGTCGTCCATGTCGGCAATTTTGAAAAAAATTTAATTTTCAATGCAGGTGTTTATAAAAAATCTGATAAATTTCCACTATTACCACGAATCGACGTTTTCAATGTTTTTGGAGAAAAATCGTTAGGAACCTCGACTGAAAAATGCAGTCGACTGGGCTGGGCGTAAATTCATCAACAGACGATTTTAATTTATTCATCGTGAATTGAGTTCTCATTTGTAATTAAGATTTATTTCATCAGCGATCGTCAATTAGCCAGTGAATAATTGTAAAAGTATATAAGACTCGATTATTTAAATATTTCATTATTTCGAACACGAGGCTTAATTAAATTGAGAATTGCGAGCAATCGATATAAATTGCTTGTGAATATTTATCATTTAATTCGAGTCACGTGATGTTTTGCTCGAATAATTCGAGCGCAATAACGTCCAGTACCTATAACATAAACTCTAATTTCAATTCTCATGTTCGAGTCATATCCCAACGAAAGATTCATCTCGCGTTAATTCGTCCTATGAAATCAACGCTCGGAAATTTCATTTGTAACGCGATGCTCTCTCGGCGGTCATCGCTTGTAACGTGATTCCCACATTCATACACACGTGAACCTTCGCATGAATTAGATAACCTCGAAGCTTTCCAGCATGTAATTAATTCGAATCCAAGGTATTTGTGGTAATCTTCAAAATTAATTACACAAACATCGCGTCATGCCGAATGAAAAACGTTTTCTATGAAATTTGCATCACAAACCTTTTTTTTTTTTTCAAGTTTATTCAGTTTATTGACCCCAATTTTGAAAAATTCATATCTCCGGCAAAATTCAACGAAAAGCGATCAACTTATTGGGCTCATTTTTTTCGTCTTTTAATGCAAAATCATATGAGCCTGGGGTAATTTGCTCGAAGTCAAACAAAATAATGAAGAATGCAGTAAAAGGATAAGGGGTCGTTTTTGTCCCCAGGTTAGCGTTCTAGGCTCGAATTTTGCACGATTCTAGGATGAGTAAAAAGACGTGGTTATCGAAATGGAAAAAGGTTGTCGTGAAAAATGTTAATTATTGGAAAAATTCAAAGCTCGTCTGTGGCTGTATCAGACATTTACCAATCAACTGGATCGCAGGAGTCACCTTAAGAGGATGTACACGTGCACATGTATTTTGCTTGACGAAGTGGAATTATCACCGTTATTCGTTATTAGTGATAAACTGGTTTATCGATCGAACAAACTCACATCTACATATTTTCTTGCGTTCTTTTTCCTTTCTAATGTGAATTTCTTATCACCCGGTGTACATATTCGATCGACTGAATCCACGAGCCATTATGAATGAAAAAATAACACAAAACTGCCGCGTATATCGGAGCAGCCTGGAGAGAGATACTCGATTCATACGGTTTTCCACGTTCAAGCAAGATAGCAAGAGGAAGAGTGGGAGCGGGAGAAACATCTTGAGCGTAATGTCATATCGATTTGATCTTCCTTGGAAATGAAATTTCGTTGAACACGGTAAACTAAATATTTTTTTTGATTATTTCAAACTTTTTGTTATTCCGACACTTAATTTGGTTTCTAGCGGGATTGTCACCGAAAATTACGATTGAAACGACAAAAATTTGCTTCCTGAGAGACAATCGCGAATATTTTTCGCTGCAATGGGAACAATTTTTGAAATTATTTAAAAAAAAAACTAAAAAAAAAACGTTCAGTCAAACGTACCGAACCATCATTGCCAAAAAATTTGTTGTTTTTCAGTGTTAGAATTATGATTTTCAAAATTTCGTCATTCCCTACTATGCATCGTCACGTATTGTCACTAAATGCGCTCAAACGGCAGTATGCCTAATTCTCTCGTTTCTCTCGTTGTAAAAAGTATACAAGCAATGCTCCCAGTGACTATATTGAACTCGTCTGGAATTACGTGACGCCCACGTACCACCCACACACTCAAATATACACACGTAGCACCTACGTTCTCATCGCCATTTTTTTAACCCCCTCGGTATACCGTTGACGATTTTTCAAACTGCATAAATATGCATCGAGCACGATCGCATCGTGTCGGGTGAACACGTTGCCATGCGAAAACTAAACGTGCACTCGCTCAATGTATATCTGTATACAACATTATGCGTTAAACACATCTGCTTCGAATGGGATAAACAAAAGTGTCAACATTGCCGGAGAGTTGGAAAACTTGGCGTTCAATCCCCCGAGAATTGCATAAATTAAGGGAACGAAGTTTGGTGAGCAACTTTTAACGACCACGAATCCAGAAATCCTCGCGAAATCAAAATTTCTGTCCTACCCGCTGAACATTTTTTTTTTTTCAATAAATAATAACAACTTTTGCGTTCACTACAAAATAATCATCACGAAAGATCGCGAACGAGAGGGCCAACAAAAATAAAAAGGCGTAAATACATGTTTTTACAATTTTTCTCAACGATTACAAAATCCTTTGTTTTGCGTCACGCAATTATTTCTTTATTTTAGAGAATAATGCACACGATATTATCGCAACCGAGTGATTACACAAGCGCTACAGAAAGTTGGGGAAAACGATTGAAACACCTGTGATGGGAAAAAATGAAGCTAGTGAGACTCATTGTGCGGTCAGTGGATAAAAGTCATAAAAATTTTGTATTCCCGTCGAGCGGCACACCGTCTTGTGTGCTGAGTATATGATTTATGCCACCACAGCGTCGTTATGCACTACCGCGGAGCAGCGAGTCATTTTCCATAAACTTTTCAAGTACGAATCATGACTCGTCGAGTACGCTGGAAATGAAATTTCGTTGAAAATCATCGACATTTTGTTTAATACGGTAAACCAAATATTTTTTGAAAGTTTCCAAAATTTTCGTTATTTTGGCAAAAAATTTGATTTCTATAACGGAATCGTCATCTAAATTTACGATTGGAACGACAAAAACTTGCTTCCGAAGAGATTTTCTAGAAGATTTCTTTGCTGCCATGACACTATTTTTTGGATTACGAAAAAAAAAAAAACGTTTCCTCGAACGTATCGAACATTTTTCCGGTGTATCATTAATGGACTTCGAAAAAAGGATTATGCACCGAGAAAAATTGAGTCTCACGGTGAGACAATTGATTTAGCCAGGATCGATCAATTCGGACCCGAGCGTTAGAGCGTAATTAATAATAATCAGTGAATCTATTTCGAAATTGAGGACGCCGAAAAGAAAAAATATTATCGTGATTAAAGCTTCGCTTTATATTTCCGTCATTTCCTACTCTTCGATAATTGCCTGCGCGCTACATGTCTTAGAAAATAATCATTAGTTTTTATTATTACGTAAAAATCATAAATAAAAAGTTTCGGCTTATTGAGTTTTAGAGCGAAGATAATTGCGTACGTTTGTATGGATATGCATTTGCTTGTCAGAGAAAAATGCAATTCTCGTAGCTAGAAATTGAAACTTTGTACACCATTGCGGAGAGAATGTGGGAACACGTTTCTCCGCATCTCACATTTACATATTTATATGCAAGGCATTCGTTAAATTCGTTTTTCACGTGTCCGACTGGAGTCACGTTTATCATTCCGCACACCGAGCCACGAAAGAGCGAGAGTGAATGATCCAGCGGATCAATTCAATCATTGAGAATCTCATGATGACGCAACAATCGATTTAACCACAATAATCGAATCGTCGGTTGACAATTTTATTCAGTATTTTCATCCGCCACTTGATTCCTCGACCACCTTCGAGACGCTCTTAACAAATCCAAAACCGATGAGTCACGTTTCTCATTTTCGATCGAATATTTCTTATCTTTTGCAAAGCGGATGAGGAAAAATATTTACCAGAATTTTCAAAAATCGTGATTTATTATGTCATTTTGACGAAACAATAAACGACGTTTAGCCGTGTCGCAAAAAATAGGGTCGCTCGAAGTATCAAAATATAGGAAATGCTCGAAAAAATAATTTCTTTACTTTGCAGATGAACGAAACAAACCGATTCGAGTGATCGGATCAATTTCCGATGAGAAATTTCGAAAAAACGTTTATTCAACAATAGAAATAAGTTAACAAAGATCCTAAACGCGAGAAATGTCACAAATTCCATGTGTAAACACTGATCCAACGTAAGATACTCACGGTTGCCTCAAAATCGCCAATATATTTTCGGGGCTTGAAAAAAGTGAGATGAACCAGTCGATATCTATGGAAGGCACGTCCCCTGGGGGACGGAGACTGTCACGGAGTTTTCATTCTTGTCTACGTGGAGCTGACAATGAGGAACTGGAAGCAGGTAAATACAAGAAATATAAACGTTTTTTTTGCTCAATTATTTACAAAAATTTCATTTAAAAATTGAGCAAAAAAACGTCAAAGCTCCTCGCATAATTACTCCTTATTTTCCTTAATTTCAGATGAAAAAAAAGACTGCAAAACCATTTGCGTTACAGTATTAAATGAAAAATTAAATGAAAACGTATTGAACAAAATATCCATCTTTTCCAACCAAATTTTGTTAATTCTTGTCGACCCTCTGTTTTCTTGTCTCGTTCCCCACACTCTTCGTCCCTTTTTCAGCCATCATTTCGAGATCTCGTTATACACTACTTACCGGAGTGTAGGCGTTCGCGCAAGCAATACACGCGCCTTTTTTTTACCGGTTTATTTAGAAATAGAATTCAAGGATAATTAGAATTCAAATAATTCGTTTGTACGACTGACATGAATTATTCAAATTAAATAATATATTCGCTTCGGCTTAATTGATCCATTTTCATAGGTCAGTTGGCCGTTTAGTAGTAAAAACTATGCACTACTGTCGTACGAGAAAATCAAGAAATACCGTTCGATCTAAATTTACCGCTCTCGAAGTCCAAGACATTTTTTTTCTTTTTTTTTTTCGTCAAGAAGGAAAAAGGAAATAAAGCACTAGGACTCGTTTTTCCTGTTTCAGTAATAACTAATCGGTGCAGCAGTGCTCACTTACTCGTTGCTTGAAAAAAATTGGTCCATGCATGAAAAGTCTAGCTCGTATTTTTTGTTTCCCTCAATTTTACGTTATGGCAATTTTATGTGGGCTAAGAGGATGAAGGATTCGCGGAAGTTGATCAGCAATACCGCGACGTACGTCTGGGCCGTTGAATTGCCGGTGCAACGCGCGAGCTGTACAGGATATAGCAATGAAATTCGCGCTCGCGCGGTCTGCTATGTAGAAACTGAAGACGATGGGTGACGATGACCGAGGCTCTCTATCCCACTTTGACACACATTAATCCCATGAGGGATATCTCGCTCATCGCCTCGAGCCTGGACGAGCCTTCGGGCTTTTCAGTACCACGCACATTTACGCACATTTACACCAATCAATGTCTCATGCGTTACATACGTCGCTAAGTCTTCGTGTATTTGTCTCTCCGTACGAAACGTTGAGGCGCCTTATTCACACACATACATATCGACGTATAAGCATGTTTGACTCTTACACGTTTGCCCCACACATCCTCGAGATCTGTACGCTCCGTCTCCGTAACTCGGCACGAGACCACGAGCTTAATATTTATATCATATACTCATATACGCAGCCACCGTCTCGCGATCTCGGTCCATGAACGCTTACGGTCTTCACTATCTAACCGTACCGAGAGGAAGGAACACGCGCTCGCCTTTCCCGATACTTTGTCCTCGCACTCGCCCATATTACAAGCGCGTTACTCCATCGCGAACCTTTCCATTTCTAACTTCCTTATTCGTACGTACATCATTTATATTGTGTCGGTACGATTCACGCTAACGATTACCACGATTCATCCTATAGACCCGACGTCCCGATAATGTCAAAGTGCAATTTTACACTCGAGTTCGAAACACCGATCAGCTCGAGTGACCAGTGATTCGCGATTTTTCGTACTCTCCATCGCGAGTGACGTTCGTGACAATTTTATTCTTTTATCTTCTCCCATTTCTCATCTCCGCTGGACTCCGTTTTGGTTTTTTGCATTCATGGAGAATATAGTGCTTCGTTACAGTTTTCCAACAATCAAGTGTTCCATCATGTCGAAGTTTGCCTCGTTGGGACGCAACGGAATTTATTCTTTCATCATATTTTTCGAAAGCAGAGCAAACAATTAAATTGCAGTATCGATCCGTGACAATTGTTCACGACCGTCACAACCGAGGCTCGAAGGAAAATTGGGGCGATTCCAAAAGTGCAAAAAAATGCTCGATCGATCGAATATTTTTCCTTCAACTTCAACGATCCAAACTTCAATATCGCGTTGTAGTTTTTACGGATTTCCGTCCTAATGTCGAATTGAAACACTGCTTTTGCCAATCTGTAACTCCAACATGAGAATCAGATATGTGGCTCAGGATACACCTGTTAATGGATACGAACGTACGTTCCTCTATACTTTTTTTTATTTATTCGCCATTCCATGCTTCAATTGAAACTGCCAGTCCTGCTTATCGATTAAAATTAATGAATAAAACTTCGATCGGTAGTCGATGGAAAATTCCGAATGTACTGTATATTTGAATTTTTTGTTTTGTTTTACTTGAATAGGATAATTCAGGCTTTTATGGGCAGAAAATGAAATTTTATTAAGAACCCTCGATATTTTGTGGAACATTGTAAACTGATTTTTTTTTGTCCAAATTGTCATTAGAATTACGAGGCTGAAGTTTGCAACGTTGGAATACAACGAAATTCTGTTTTTACTGGAGCAGATCTCGTGATTCTCATCCAATATTAAATCAAGACGATAAAACGATTTTTTTCCGAGATCCAAAGACAAAATCGATACGAAAAATGCCATAATTTTTTTAATTCAACAAAAAGTTAATAGGAAAAGGTTTTTTTCGTTGGAGCCCAACGTTCAGAATTTGCAATTGGAAAAAGAAAAATTTGCTTTCCGAAGGGACTGTCTAGAATATTTCTGACTGCAATAACGACACAATTTTTAGGATCGGTAAAAAAATAAAATAAAAAAAAAACATTAGTCGAACGTACCGAAGCAGGAAATATCGATCGTTTCTATAAAAATAAAAATGGCGAAATAGGTTGTACGAATCATCGAAATTCTATCATCGGACGTCTTCCATATCGGTAGGAAGATAAATTGTTTCTGGTGTCTCAGAATACCGTATCGATCCTTGCAATCAGTCAACATAAGCTCCCTTTTGGGTTGTCCACATGACAAGTACCATCAGGTACGAGTCCGGTATCGTTATTCGGAAAAACATTTACTCGGTCACGTAGAATCGGGTATGAAAGACGGCAAGAAAAAATAGTTGGGAGATTGACGCATACGAGACTCCGTGTGAGTACATCGAGAGAACGAATACAACAAAGAGAGCACAGCCGAAAAACCGTTTGGATGCCATTCTCGCGCCCCGTAAAAAAGTATTGTCAGACCGTTACATGAAATATTCGGGGTGCTCGTCTTTTGCCCTGACGCCAAGTCTTTTATTTTCCTCGAACGGCATTTTTCGGGGCCACTTTTCGAGTGGGTCACACATGTGCCCTCTTTCATCGTAGTTGAGATGAATTTTAGTCGATCGCCGGGCGTAATAAGTTGCTCCACTTGAGCCAATTTCGCTCGATTAGTTAGTTTTTGAACGAGGCATAGCATCGGCGAGGAACGCTGCTTGAAAATGGAGCTTCTAATCGTTTGGAATGTCGATTTTTCTCGTAATCAGAATCTCAAGAAAATCAAAATAAAAATTGCCATGCGCATTGCTGTAAACTAACATGGCGCGCAGAGAAAAATTCTCGATGACATTAAAATCCAAGAAAAAGGCCAAGTTTTTTCAGATTAATTGACTGAGATACACGAGTAGAAGGAGAGCAAAAGGACAGCAGACGAAGAAAATATATGGAAGATGCACCCCGGAGTGCGAGTCTCGTTTTCCACGCACTCTCATTTTTTTTATATATTTTTTCTTCATCCTTCCTGCTTATCCTTGCCACGGCGAGCACCTACACCGAGCATTGACGTTCTACCAGCCTTTCGCATAGCATCTTACTGAACGGATATACGCGCAGCTCTAGACACTTTTGTTATAATACCTTTATGTGTTTATGCACAGTTGCCACTATTTATCTCGTCTTTTTTCACTCTTTTCTCTACGGCATGATTTTGCCAATATCTATCGGGCAAGCTTAAAAAGTGTTGCATAGCCACGAGCTTGCGGATAATATAACGAGGAATAGAGGGAATAAGGGCTTATGAGGGTTCGTGGCACTGAAAGTCCTTCGTAAGAGTCCTTGATAAGTCATACCTATCCTCTCTATATATAAAACTTGCAGGCGTTACTGAGCCACGGGGCTAATAGGATAAATACATAGGGATAGGTCTGGACTCTGATTTTATCGGTTCCTCAACTCCTTATACCTTTCGTTTTTATTCGTTCCTCTCCGCCAACAAAATTCTCTCTCTCTCTCTCTCACCCACACACACACACACACACACACACACACACACACACACACACACTTGCTTCCCGGCCGTTCGTTTATTCTTCTTCTTGCCCGGTATACTTTTATTTCTGGCAACAAACGCGCGAAGATCCACACCGTAGCTCGGTCCTTTGTACATACGCAGCTTTGCTCACAATACATTGGGAACGAGAATAATATGTGAGAATGGCAATTAACTGGATGCAAGCATATTCCCCTTAGGCTGCGAATATATTCTCCGAGTCTCGAATACCAGCCGTGCATGGATTTTCTACTATTGCTGATATAATAACTCGAAACGTGTCGAAAAAAATAAAGCACTCAAGAGAAAACAGAATGAGCCTGAAGTTTGCATCGACGCAATGCCACGAAATAAAAAATATAAAAAATGATTCGTCACTTTTTTATTTTACGAATTCATTGGTGGGGTCCAAAAAAGGAAAGAGCCAAATTTAGAAAAGAAAATTCGAAAAAAAGGTGACGAATAATTTTCGTTTTTTCTTTCATTTCGTGGCATTGCGTCGATGCAAACTTCAGGCTCATAAAACAGAACGTGCTTCGCGAAACCAATGGTTAGGGCATGAAATGCCTAATAATCATGTGGCATATTTGCAGGCCTTCGATACTTTAACGTCCACAAAAACTTTCAACGTCTCTGTGCAAATTCATGGATCTCAAAAATTTCCATACTTTCCTACTAACTTTTTATTTTCAACATCAAATCTTTGCTCTTCGTTCATAAACTGCAAACTTAATTTCCTTCGCCTATTCCAATCGTATAATTCTTTCGCTCGTCAATAAGACACACGATACACAAATCAAATGTCCTCCAAATTTTTCGACATTTCGTTGAGCACGGTAAACTACATATTTTTTGGATTATTCCAAAATTTTCTTTATTCTGAGACTGCATTGGGTTTGTAATGTCATATCGTCAGCGAAATTTACGATTGAAACGATACAAATTTGCTGCCGAAGAGAGTTTTATAAATATTCCTTGCTGCAATGAGAACACAATTTTTGGGATTGTTGGAAAACAAAAAAAAACAAACATTTATCGAGCAAAATATTCATCTTTTCCAACAAAATGTCGTTTTCAGTTTAGTTCTTCCTCCTCGGAATTTGCTCTGGGCTTCTCCGGTCTTATCCTCCCGGGATGAGAGATCCACGTGGACCAACGGCGTACAGTTTAACAACGTGTGCATTCATATGTCAATATACAGGCGTATATACCTATATAAAGCGATGTATACTCTGAAGGAATTGGAGCGAGTACCGATATGGTTGGTGTTCTCTTCGGACCGTCCATTAAACTCTCGTGTGTTCCTCCATGTGGAAAAAAGCTGTCCTCACGAAAAACTTGTGCTCTTGAACCGAGGTGCACGAGACACAAACGTTGGGTTCGTAAAAATAAGACTGGTTGGTCATGACGCGATTCACAAAGAAAACGTACCCACTATTAGACTTTTGGGAATCGAACAAAACTCGATTGGATGCTGGATGAAAAGATCCTGGAGAGGAAAATCCTTTTGCAACGTGTTCTGGCAAATTTTTACTCGAGATCCCCCACTGATCCCGAGCTTATGGTACAGCGTCTGGTTTTCGCAACACCATGTATAGAATATGTAAGGAATGGGGTTGTGTAACTGAACGGTTTCCCTCGTTACTCCTCTCTCTCTCTCTCTCTCTCTCTCTCTCTCTCTATCTCTCATTATTGACATTGTCATCGATGGTGAAGACGATTCACCGCATATACAACGTCTACAAGTTGTTTCGTCTCCGTTCTTCTACCTACGTCTGTTTTTGCTCCACATGCTTTTCCCTTTTACGAGTTGTTCGTCGTGTCATACACCGCTACATTGGCATCTCCGTGCAAAAAAAAATACGCTTCATGAGTCTGTATCTGAATGAAACATCCGAGGAAAAAAAAAGTGATTCAAGGATAATTGTACCAGTTACTCGCGGTTCGCGTAAACGAGTTGCTCTCCCTTTTTAATGTCATCTCCGGACACAATGACTCCGAGTCGAGACGTTCAATTAATGCGACATTGCGTCAATTAGCATCGAAGTACTTGAAAGAGTGAGAAATCGTTCAAGATAAGCAGCACGAATTGAATTTTGTCAAAAATCATTGACATTTCGTTGAATACGGTGAACTAAATATTTCTTGGATAATTTCAATATTTTCATTATTTTGGCAGTAAATTTGGTTTCTGATGGAACTGTCGGCGAAATTTACAGTTCGAACGACAGAAATTTGCTCCCGAAGGGACTTTTTAGAATATTTCTTGCTGCACCGACCGAATTTTCTGAATTATAAAAAAAAAAAAAATAATAACGTTCAGTCGAACGTATCGAACAAAATATCCACCTTTTCCAACAATTTTTTTTTCAGTGAACTACAAAATCTGTAAGAAATTTTTGCATCCGTAAAAACACCGAAATCCACAAATCTTTTTAGTAAAAATGGACAAAATACGAAAATTTCGAATCTACTCTCAATTTTTGTCCTTTTTCGATTAATTATTCAATTTTTTTTTTTTTCATTTTGATTGCAGGTGAGTCCGACAGAATCAAATCATTGCCGCGTAATTCAAGATTCGGAAGATTCTCAGAGGGCAGAGGAGGTAAGAGGGAATATTAAATTAGCCTCGAATTGAATTTTCGAAAAAGGGAAAATTCAAAAATTAACAATTTTTGAATATCGTTTAAATATTAACACAATCGATAAAAATACGAAAATCCTGCTTTTCAAAATAATTTAACGTTTAGAGAAAATGATAAAAAGTATTTTTACCTTCGCACGTCAATTTTCGTACCAATTTTGTGTCCCAATAATGCTGTCATTGTGGGATTTCTATTCCATCGGAATAATTAGGCGAGTGGGATTGTAATTATTCGTTTCGGAACTCCCGCAGCGCTGTTCTCAACGCCCATATGATGCAATACCACTGGAAAGGGTTCGAGAATATACAAAACGACGATACATTGATATAAATACTAAATGGCTGTCCATATGTCTGTTCGTATTTCGATACACACGGTCGATGACAATATCGTTTCGAAATATCGAACTCCTACATGTCCCATATCATCCTCTGTCCTGGGGAACTGCCAGATGGCCCACGCGAGGAATCGACCAATCAGACGATTTCGTATGAATAAAATCAACGTATATATTTCTTGCCAGCTGAAATAATGTCTGTAACTCATGGTGTAATAGAATATCGGGAAAAAACTCATTGCTTGGGAGAAGAATAAAAGCTCGAGGGAGCAAGGAAAATCCCCCGGACGCGATTTTTATTATGTTTTATCCCGTTAATTGAATGAGGAACAAAACTCGAGGCTATTTAAAAACGAAAATAAGAAAAATATCGTAATTGACAAAAAACCGAATTCAGGGAGAATGCCTCGGGTTGCCGTTTGTTGAAAAGTAAAAAAATTGAATTTTGTACTGGAACGACACGTTTTCATCGAGTTTTTCAATATCGTATGTTTATGGATCGATTTTCATCTCTCGACAAGTTTAATTTAAGCACTTTTTTTTTCGAATAGAGTCTCACGATCTCTCTGATTCCGAGTCCATTAGGGAAAATTGAGGGATCGCTAGTTCCCCATTTAAATTCTTCCCCGAGCACCGGTTCACCAACTTTTCCTTCGGGCTCAGGAATGAAACGAAAAAAAGCGCGACGTTGTTCAATAATCAACGAGTTTTGCCATTTCTGGTAGTTGCCGTCGAAGAATTTTTTTTTATAACGTCGTGTACGACACATTCCTTATTGGACCTGTCGATTATTAGTGAAACGAAACAACTTTTAAATTCGGTTACCAAATCGTTACGCGCTGAATTCTCGTTATATATTAAGTTTTTTCATTGCGAACAATCTTGTCCATCCTTCTTTAACAATTTTTTCCCGCAAGCCTCGTCCATATGCTCCGATCGATGGACTCGTTGACGTCGGAATTCAACAATCTCATTAATTCTCCCACTCTCCCTTAGAAAAGCCTGTTTTCACATGTCACGTACATATATATATATATATATTATTGATGCGAATCTAGACGCTGCAATTGATTACGTGGGCTCGAGTTATGCAGGCCTTGCTCGACAAACAAATAACAATTTCTTCAATTATACAAACATTTCAGTAAACACATTGACCAGAAAAAACAACTAATCAATATCATTATGTTAATTCCTTGAAATATTACCCATAAATTGTGGTTACCGTCAGTCGGTAAGGTCAACGCATCTGTCAGTAGAAATTTCACTGTTGGTAAGACTGGATTCTGCGGTGACGGGGTCAACGGTTGACAATGAAGCGTTGTTCGGCGTATTACCCTCCGAGTCATAGTTGCTTTGATGATAACAACATTATAGTAAAAAAATAATAATTAATACAACATAACCAACAATTTTTGTCGTGAAATCCAATTTTTTGTCAATCTTGTCAAGTTTTTTGAATCCTTTAGCAACGCCTAAGAGCGGTGGTACGATCTTTAAGCCGAAAAATGATTGCGATTGAAAATATGCTTATTCCTCAATATAAATAATTGAAGCCTCGTAATGAGGGTCACTTGTCGAGGATACGATACAAATGCATAATAAGTCTCCTAATAAACCACATGTACTAGTTGAGGACGCATTGGATAATCGATTACGTATTCCACAGGCGTATGTACGTCAACCATTAATGGTCATACACCCCCTACAAGGTGGGGCTGAATCGTGCGGTCACTTTACGTACAAGGACTCGTTTCGTCGTTGCTTTTCCATTCCTGCTTTATGTCTGTACATGTGCGGAATGTACGTTTGGCATGTTTCAGTATATTCTCGTAGCTGTACAGCCGCGGATCATTGACCGACGCAAGGTGATTCTTACGCGAGTGTATAAATCGACTATGTAGTATCCTTCCCCCTAATCAATCCTTTTATATCCTTTTTTTTAAACTTTTTCATTGCGTGTCTACGTCCTCTCACGCTTTGCCTTCGTTGTTGGTTCGTGTTTTCTTCTCAATCCGGATGCAGGCCAATTTTTCATCCTCCTTATTCCTCTCGCTCTCTCCCCCACGACATGTGCGATCGAACCGATAGACTTTCCTTCTCCTACCATCGCCATACACTTATCAACCCCTCTCACTTGGATTTACTGCAGCGCACAAATCTCGGCGGCGTCTCGGGCAACGCTCGATTACGATCCGTCACGATCCTGATCGGTAGGATGGAGCGATGCCACCCATAAGTTGCTCTCGATCTTCGTGCGAAATTGCGGAAACGCCGAAAACTCGTAACCCATCCATTTTCGCGGTACCACTCGAATTTCTTTATAGCACAGTGTAACCTAAACCTGCACTTGACGCATGCTTTTCCGTGACCTAAAGAACTCATTTTTACACGGTGCGTAAATGAAAAAACTAACTTCACAGATGCTTGATAAACAAGAGAAAATACGCTATAAAATGTTTTCGACACTTGAAAATTTATAGCAGACAAATGTCAAAAGAACGCTAGGTTATTAGCATTTAGTTTAAAAAGCTTTTCATGCTGTTGAATGAGTGACATCGGAAATATAGAAAAAATGCTAGCCTACAGTCGGTAATTACTATTATAATGTTTTTTCGAAAACTTACAGCTCTGAGAGCAACTTGAGCGAAAGTGAAATTACTGAAATATGTCGAATCAGGGCTCCACCTTAAAATACCTCCAAATTTTGTTCTGGATACTCTTATCACTCGGAAAAGGTGTACCATGTAAAAATACGGTGGCGCATGCTCTTCAACCCCATAGAAATTAATTAATACACCCTGAATTGTGAAATGAATGAAAATGAAAATGAAAAAAGTTGGGATACTACACGCAAGGGATGAAAAACGATAGACAAAAAATGTAGAGCACTTTCGAGGTGGAGCCCTGCATGATTGGACATATTTAGCAAATTTTATTGAAAATTGTCGACATTTTGTTGAACACATTAAACTAAATATTTTTGAGATTATTTCGACGGAAATTTGTTTCCAAAGGGACTTTCTAAAATATTTCTTGCCGCTATGACACAATTTTTGGGATTATTGAAAAATAAAAATTCGTTTAGTCGAACGTATCGAACAAAACCTCCATATTTTCCAACGACATTTCTTTCTCAGTGCACGGGATTATAAAATTGTAGATTCATCAATGAGCTTTATTGCTTATACATTAAATTATGATTTTCTCCATCTCGATGGTAAACATCGACGTTGCTGGTAACGAAATCCACATTAAACGAGCATAATTTCATAACACGCACATGTAGCCTAGGAGATTAGAGTGAGCATGCGATACGATACGATTAAAATTACCGTTTGGTGTAATCATTCACTCGTTCTCCTTGGAAATCGATTACTAAGAGACATTAGCGAGATTCACCAACATAACCTATAAAGCAGCCAACATTAACAAGCTGTATATATACGCGCAGCATCGAAGCGATGCTCGAGCTGGTGCTATTTTTCTTGGCCTCGGGCGAATCGCAGACCCCTTTTCCACACACAACACACCGACAGCCACACTCGTCTCTTTCGTGCGACCAAGGGCCCAGAGACTCGATTGCACTCGTTGCATTCACTGGAGACTCGTTCCTTACATTCGCCTCTTATACTTGCTGCTCTCATTGGACTTCTCTTGACCGGACTCTTTGCCCATTTGCTCCTCTCGTCCGAGCTCGCTGCACTTTCCACCAGCATTTTTTTCCAACAACACACTCCGACCTTCCTCAGGAATATTCCCTTTCCGTAGTGTTTATGCTTTGTCCAACGTGCACCCAAGACCGACAATATCTTCGTGATCAACGTCTCTGTCCACGACCCCCCCCCCCCGCCCCCCCCCCCCCCCCCCGCCTCTTTTTTTGCTCATTTCTTTCACCGATACACTGAAAAAAAAAATTTCTTAGAAAAGATGAATATTTCGTTCGATACGTTCGACTAAACGTTTTTGTTCCCATAATAAACCGAAAAATCGTGTTATGACAGCAAGAAATATTTTAAAAAGTCTCCTTGGAAGCAAATTCTTGACGTTCCATTCGTAAATTTTGCTGACACGTTGCGTTAAAAACCAAACGTAACAAAAATACAAGATAACAAAATAAGAAAAATTTTGAAATAAACCAAAAAATATTGAGCTACCGTGTTCAATAAAATTACGACGATTTTCAAAAAAGTTTCATTTTCAGTGATGCGTCAGTTGCTTTTGAACTTGGTGCTAAATTATTTTACAATCCACCGAAACTTCGATGGCTTCGACTTTTTATTGGCTGCAGCATCGGAATGGATCAAATTTTCCACGCGTATATTTCCATAACATTCTTTGCACACATGGCCCGTTTGTTGCGGCCAATCGCTTCTCCCGATCTCTCCACATACTTGAGTCTTTCCTGCTTGTCTATCACGAGTCTAGTCTCACGTCCCTAGAGGACATAGTCACGGGTGTCATTCGAGTATCGTCGCCGGTCGAAAAGCACGTTTTCACACCATACCAAAAGAGCTCGCCGACGACCCCAAGAAAACTCAAGTTCCACCAGAAATAAAACGAACTGTGAAGCCAAAATCATTATACAAGACTAGCGTGAAAGAACATCTTCCGTCACGTGTCAGTACGATCTCATTCATCACAACAGGCCTGAGAACCGACACCGTTCGAGTCGATCCATCTGTAGAGCGTTCAATGAAATAAAAAAAACAGAGAAAATTACGAAAGTTTGATAAACAAACTTCGCAAGACCGATCGATAATCCCGAGTTCGTGTATCGCCACATTCTCGCGTATCATTATTTTCCCTATTTTCTCTCGGTGCGACAAACCAGCAGAATCTCGAGATCTTGACGATGCTTAAAAATTTTGTTGGAAAAAATCGATATTCTGTTCCATACGTTCGACCAAACATTTTTTTTGTTTCAATACTCCCAAAAATTGTGTCATGGCATCAAGAAATATTCGAGAAAGTTTCTTCAGAAGCACATTTTAGTCGATCCTATTGTAAATTTTGCAGACAATTCCATCAGAAACCAAACGTACGGGCAAAATAATGGACATTTTGAAATGATCGAAAAAATATTTAGTTTAACATGTTGAACAAAATGTCGAGAATTTTTTAACAAAATTTTATTTCCAGTGTGGCTTCTTGGCCACAAAAAAAAATTCACCTACCTCATCTTGGGCAGATGCTGCGGAAACTGACATGCAAATACACGATCCTTCATATCTTGAAGCCCAACGGGTCGTGAGACAAATGGAGAACGCGCGATCTAGGAAACGTAGGAGTGAGAAACAGACAATAGCAATCCAATGAGTCCTGATGTTCTTCTGGTGTCGAGAGGTTCAAGGAAAACGAGTGCTGGCCCTTCGGGTTCAGGTACAAATAGCATTGTTCGACCTATGCAATCCTCCGGGCATTGCAATAGTAGTGCAGAGTACGTTGTTGTGGAGTAATGTGATTTCACGAGCAACGGGGAACCCCTTCTTATTTCCAGGTATAGTTTCATTAGTGAGTCTCAGTGACGCCTTTCCCTTTTGCGTTATGAAATATATCGCGTTCTCGAACTAATGAAAACGGGATCTGGTGAATAAAAAAACGTCAGCTCGTAAAACGTGAGGAGGTACGGATGTGTAGGATTCCTGGAGCATACATTCGTCCACACGCGGTAACGCACTGTTTTATTGCCGTTGCGGTTGCGGAGCGCAGTTAACGCGTGTTTTTTTCCATACTTTTTCATGCCTTCTGTTTATTATTTATCAGAAGTCTCCTTTTCGCTACGAATCGCAAACAACGTGTATTTTTTTATTTTTTTTCATCACTCGTTGGTTCATTTTTTACTGTCACGTTTCTCGAACACGCAATTTCGGGATGGTACTAAAGCTAATGTGGGTGAATGCTGCGGCTTGTCTTTGACATCGTTTATTTTGCCACGTCACTATTCGAATGACTCGCTGGCCCGGACTGTCGTCCACGCGGAAAATAGCTGTACGAACTCTCGACGCACGAATAAATCCTGCGCCTCCGGAGCCTCCTCTAAGATTTTCTGTCTCGACAACTTTTTTTCGGAGCCGAGACTGCTATTGAGGATATGAAAACGCATGAGCTCCCGTCTATTTTCGATCCACGCTGCCGAGTCGATTCATTTCTTCGAGGGCCTGAACTTCCCGCTACATGGCCAATGACCATGTATCGAGATACTCAACACTGGAAATTAAATTTTGTTCAAAATCTTTGACACTTTGTTGAACACGCCAAACTAAATATTGTTTTGGATCATGTCAAATTTTTCGTTATTTTGACACTACAATTGACTTTATTGAAGATTTCTTGCTACAATGCCACCATTTTTGAGATTATTAATAACGAAACAAAAAACATTTAGTCGAACCCATCGAACAAAATATTCATCTTTTCCGAAAAAAATTCGTTTTCCCTGAAGTTTTTCGTTTTTTATCACAACTCATTTGGACATAACATTTCTAGTCGTGTGTTCCTATCGGGATCATCGCGTATTTCTGGACCATATTCTCATGCACCACGTCACACTCCTCGGCTCCAATAACTGCAAGTTTTTCTTCAGCTCTTGGTCCTTTGGGTCGATATTTTTTAGCTCCAACCTTTCCCGATTTTCCACTGGATTTGCCTTGGTGTTTAGGCGACGTGTCCTTTTTATCGCCGTTTTCATTCATTTTTACATCCTCTGCTCTTCCCAACTTGCTCCTGATCAAAGCATCTCGTGGACCACAATAAGTCGCGGGGGGTATCAAATCCAGAAGCTCATCGTATTTTTCCCATTTTTCTTTGAAGTGATGCGACAGATAGCATTTCGGCCACGGCTTCGTAGTGCAGTGGCTTAAGCCTGGACAAAACAAATTAAACGGTTTAACAAAAATTTACGAAAAAATCGTTTTTTTTTTTTGACATTTTTTTTTCACCTCCACATGCGCCCCTGGGACAATCTTGCTGCAGCCCATTCCGGTGGTAACAGTCGCAATCGTAATAAACGATTCCGGCTCGAAGTTCTCGCGACCTCACGGCCTTCAGACCAAATTTTTTATTCTTCTTGTCATCCTTTCCGTTTTGCACGACCTCATTTGCAGCTTCCGGAAACGAATCGTGAAGGCTCTCTTTTGAGAAATCCGCGTCGTGCTTTCGATCCTTTGGAATTTGTTCCTGTCATTTTTTCGTGGAATTTGGGATCGAATGAAATGACATAAATCATTATCGATGAAAATCGTCTGGACTGTGGATCGCGTTCAAGACGAAATAACAAAAATAAAATGCGAAACTGTTTTTTGTCGAATATAGAATATTTGTTTATTTTTAATAAACTATGAAGCAAAAATTTCATTATCAATATACAATTCTTAATAGGACATTCAATAAATCATTGAATGAAAATTTGATTATTCATATTGTATAAATAATATTTATATAATCACAAATATTCATATAAATCTTAATTATTTATATTTATGAATTTTTTTATTTATTATCCATTTCTACATGCATACACGTGATTATTTTACAATTTCAAAGGATCTATGATGGTATAGGTAATTCTGATCGAACGCAATATTCTATTGCTGGAAGTTGGTCCACCATGAAACTTCGACGTCTTGCTGAATTCGAAATCAAAGTTCTCGCGTGTCGATATCTTCGCTGCTCGTAACTCGTTTGCAGCGCGTTTTCGGGTATGTGAAGATGACATTCATTCTGGAGTCCGTTTCTCTTGGCACAGCAAGCCACGCAACTTTGCATGGTTTTTGCTCGATAGTGATCGGGAAAGTTGGTGGTCAGAGGGTTTTCCGTTGCTCCGGACGTCGTGCTTGCCTCGCTCGATTTCTTCGACTCGTAAGCTGAGCATCTAACGTAGCTCAGCTGCTCGAAACTTTGCACCGATTTATTCCTCTGTGATACGTAAGCCGGACACGGCACGTAAACAGGTTCCTCGCGATTGGATTGCTGGAAAGAAAATAATGTTGAAAAATGTCGATTTTCAACAATCGAAAGAGAGAAAAAATCATTTTTTTCTAAAGTTTGCAATTTTTTGAATACTGTTTGAATGCTTTCCGTCTGCTGAGCCGGACACTGGACGTAAACTGGCTCCCGGAGGATGGGATCCGATTGATTTCCTACGGAAGCAAAAGTCCGACGAAGGACACTCGATCCGCTAGAAACTTGAGGCAATTCTTTCTCCTCTTCCGGTAAAGTCTCGGAAGATTGTGGATCCTTCGAGCGCCGGCCCGTCTTCTTGTTTTTTGTCTCTTTCTTCGCCGGAGCAGATTCCTTCGGGATCTTCCGTTTGTCTGGATCCGTGGGTTTCACGGGTTTCTTAGGCTTGCTAGGTTTTGTGGCCTCACTTGGCTTCCTTTTCGCAACAACATTTTTCGCTCCTCTTTGTCCATATTTTTTTCGCTCTCCAGATTTTTTCGGGATTGGCCTATAGTCGCGTAAACGATAAGGACCCAGCTGCACTGGGGCAATGTCCGGTAGCGAAGGGGCAGGACATTGAGAAAATACACTTCCACCCGGTAGTGGATGCATCTGCGATCGAAAGCCTTCCATAGCTCTGCAACACGGTTGTGGGACACATGGACAAGCAGAAACTGTCCTCGATGTAGCTGTGCAGCTTTTTGGGGCTTGACCAATTCTGCCATGCTTTGTTCTACCGAATGCTCCAACGCATCCCTCCATTTCGGACGACGTTGAAGTCAAACCGCTTCTTCTTCTAAAAGTGGATCTGACTGCATCCGAGATTTTTTTATTCTCCGCACCGATTCCGAACGTACGAGAACTTTCAGCTACCCTATCGATGTGTCGATCGCGACGACAAACTGTGGCTTTTATTGCTTTTTTATTATCGTGACCATTGTTAATTGGTCTCGTTGGACTTGCGAAATGTTGACTGATTCTGGCTGTTGCTGCTGCTGGTCCGTTGTCTCCAGGCTTGACGTTTAGATGAGTCAAATGACGAAGATTCGAAAATCGTTGAGGAAACTCAAGAGCCCTAGCCTGAGGTCCGGAAGCACCTACACGTGCTTCCAAGTATTCACAATCGTTCGGAACATCTAGCACGTCTTTTTTTTTAGACCGTGTGACCTTGGCGGTTGGGCAACTGCCATCATGCTTCACAGCAGTTTCGTATCGAGTTGCGTACTTTCCGAAAATGGTCGAGCGTCCTTGAGGGACTTGGGTCACTCTGGCCAAAGGGCCTTTGGGGCTCGTTGTACATTCAATGAAGAATGCTGGTGGCTTGTAAGTTCCTGGTGATGATCGAGCTCCGGTATCGCCTACTGGTCCATACGTAAGCCTCGAACAAGGGCCATCCTCATTCCCGTGGCCATGAACCGCTTCGATAATCGTAATTGGTTCATAATTCGCAGTCGAGCTATTCAAACATTCGGCTACTTTTCCGACACATGCGGTTGCTCCGTTAGGACGATCTTTCGTCTCCAATAGAAAGGACATCGGCCCCGGACTGGCCGATCTCTTTGTCGATGATCTTGGACTCCTCTGCCCTGGATAAGCTGCTACCCTGAATTAATTGGATCATTTTACAAGCATCGACCGATCCAGGAATCATTTCCATCAGTTGCCCGCCGCAGTTTTGCTCGCCAAAGTCTACCTCGAGAAAGGACCAAACTCCGATTGCCTCGTCTCTGAGATCATGCAGGTTTTATTCTGCCCGATGCTATCGCGAGTATCCGGTGGCACCTGGACCACCTGCGCGATTGGTTGGTTCCCATCGAGTCGACACTCAAACACCGTATAACCTCGTTGATACTCGCTCCGTTGTCGACAGCAGGCTGGCGAGCTCGATGCCCTTTCGGCTCGTCCCTGATTCCAGGAAGTCCGTTAAATCGATTAGCTTCACGGCGTACAAATCTCGACGATATGAAATTTCTCAAATTGCATACAACATTTTCAATTGCATTGAACTTTTAAATTGCCTAAAATTGAAAAAACAAATTTTAGTGCATTTTTAAAATTTTCAATTCGATTCATTAAATTGAATAAAAAATCATTTACGTTCCGAAAAAAACTAAATCACGAATCAAACAATAATTATTTTATAAATCATGAGAAATACTTTCCTCGTATTTGGTGCTCGATTCCTTCGACGGTTTTTCAAGGAAAGCATTTCCATTGGATTCACCACATTCTTTCGAACACGCTTTAAGATGTGAATTTTCATTTTTATGGCATGATGAACGATTAACCGTGAAAAATGAATCGCTCTTATAGGGGCATGATGCATTTTATCAGGGCTCATTAAGCATCGTACGAGAAGCTGCAGTTGCCAACGCTTGGGATCCGTATACTTGGCTGCGATTGTCAAACAGGATTGGAAAAACGAAGCACGAGTTAACACGCTTGCTTCGCCGTGTCACGAGAGATAGCGTCCGCGTTTCGTTCTGGTCTTTCTGTTTAGCTCCTTAAGACGCGTTCCACTCTCTCGCGGTCTCTCTTTCTCGTTTCTTTCGCGGCCCCTCGTATACGCATCCGCCGTGTGGATCCGCAAAGTCAGGAATAAGGATTAAATGAAGAATAAAACTGTACGGCTAGGTCGCGAGGGTTTCAACGCCGCAGAACGAAATCGGCGACGGATCAATGGAGGACTTATACCTCCATTGGGCCCAAAGACTCGTTTTCCACAAACGTCCCTAGCGGCACGCGGAGGGATGATTCGTATTGCTTCTTCCTCAGGCCTGCTCAAGGCGCGCGCGAACGATCCACAGTCCAATATAAATATTTCGCTTTGTACGTTTCGTTTATTTTTTTTTTACTTTTTTTTTTCCCCGGCAACAATAGCAGGAAAGATCATTGACTCTAGAAAACCTACAACGATTCGATCGATAAACATGAAAATTAATCGCATTCAATTAAATAATTATTTATTCACTTCTCACCCGTCCGTTCGATCGCAATTTTTTTTCCGGCTCTGCACACACTAGCGCGATCCCGCCTGCCTCCACATCACCCCTGCGGAACAAGAGATTTATTTATCAATCATTAAGAAAATACATTTTTCCCAAATAAATGACGAAATTTCACGATTCTCTCGCGTCTGATAAAAAAAATTGATACACTGGAAATAATGAAATGTTGTCAAAAATCGTCGATATTTTGTCGAGAACGGTAAACTCAATATTTTTTTTCAATAATTTAAATTTCCCGTTATTTTGCCAGAACATTGGGTTTTTAACGCAATCATCTGCAAAATTGACGTTTGGAACGACAGAACTTCGCTCCTGAAGGTTACTAAGAAAAAAACAAAAAAAAAAGTTTTCAGTGCTCGCATCTGATTAAAAAAAATGGATATTTATATTTCATCGAATTTATAGATTTGCCAGTGCGTGGCCTAAAGGGTTGGGCGCGCCAGGATAAATTAAACTGACAGTAATTGATCATCCGATATTTGGATGTGACAAAATGGGAAAAATGGGGGGCCGGATTGGGGCAGTCCCGTCCGCGTGTGCCATTGTTAAAAAAAAAAATAGCGTTACAACGGTAAATCGACGGTGTAACAGCTTGGTGTTCATGGTGACACTCGAAGCACACGTAAGGCACGTCCGTATGCTCGTTAGCCGTCGTGGTTGTCGTCATCATTGGCACAAGTCTCGGAGGTAGAGACGCTCGCACCTTTGTCCGGCGGTCGATCCAAATCCCAAATAGGCATGCACGTCGGTGTCCGACTCTCGGTTCGTCCGTCCGTCCACGAGCAACCAGAAATTAGCATACTTCGCGTTTTCCCCTCCTCCGAGCCTCCTCTCGCCCTATAAAGAGTCTTCCGGTACGCAGCTGTGCCTCATAAAAACGAGGCTTCAGCTAACGCGCCCGAGTCAACCCTCGCGATTATCGTAACCACCGAGCAACAAAACTAAACATAATAAATAACAATGTATCCTGCGTGTTGGCGCGCGGCAAAACTTCAACGAGGCGATAAAAAACGCCTCGTTTACATTGTCATTCTTGTCGGAACGTAGAAAAATACCAATAAACATTTTATGGCGGCACAAACACCCGCATAAAACGATGAGAGCAAATGTTTTTCCCATTTTTCTCATCCGCGGGGCAACATCGACACCTTTACTACGAAATAAATGAAAACACTGCCGAGCGATTATTTACGCGATATGCATGCAGCACTCGATTACTCACAAAACTGTAGTGGTCTTGTGCTGGTCGCCTTGTGACACTGGCATGGCTCTTTATCCTCGCAATTCTATGGGGAATTCGAAAATTTTGCAAATGCAATAAATCACCGAAATTCAATACACCTTTGAATTATTGACCGAATAAACTTGGAATTTCGCTCGCCGACCGAAAAATTTGACCCTTAGCCTCGGACTGTCAGTCACTTCGCGCACCAAATTTAACTCTTCTTTTTTCTCCTTCGGAATAAATGAACGTCATTTCCAGCGCAAGCTGGTCGATCGATTCGTGACATTAAAAACCGCAAGTTTTTATTGCTATTGTTGTTATTATTACTTTCGCGCCTCTATGAATAAATTTAGCATTAGATTTATATTTATCATGAGGTATGGAGGTCCAAAAAATGTTGACACGATGAATCATAAGTTGTTTACTTTCATACGCCTATCGCACTAACCCCCTCGTCGCGTTTGCTTGGGAGGAAACCAGTTTGTGATTTTACGCGAGCACTAATCGCGATGTCTATATTGAAATTTTTTGAGCCTTTCGTTAGACAGTGGCTCAGCAATTGCACCCTTAAAAATATCAGCACGCACGCGTACACCCCGATATGCACATATTCGCTTAAAACGTTTGGGTGTGTGACTGGAAAAAAAAAATTGTTGCAAAAGATCGATTTTTTTGTTTTGTTTTTGACAATACCGAAAATTGTGTAATTGCAGGAAGAAATATTAAAGAAAGTTTCTTCGAAAGCAAATTTTTGTCGTTCCAATCGTAAATATCACTGACAATTCCGTTGGAAACCAAATTTAGTGCCGTAATTACGAAATTTTTCAAATACTCAAAAAAATATTTACTTTACCGTGCTCAACTAAATGTCGACGATTAAAGAAGATTAAAAATTATTTCCAGTCCGCCGCCCACAAAGGCGGATCATCGTGATCGCGTATTATTTATAGGCCTTCGGTGAGGATAGTTAAAAGAAAAAAACGAAATTTTGGGTTAAGCCCTCTTTCGCTCTTCATAGTCACTTTCGTCGTCGTGGCGCCCTCGTAAATTTGACGAAACTCTGGAGTCCTCTAACAAAAACTTGGCACACAGATTCCCCGCAGATTCCGCGCCTTTTCCTTTTTCGTTGTTTTTCTCCTTTTCTCTCCACAGTTTTCTGTACCCACGCCCGTCTTCGCGAACTCATTAAACTTGTCGCGAACCATTGCAACGATTTGCAACGCATTTTCCCGGGCTTCTCGCGAGAACTCGTAAAGAAAACCTTTCTATATGCCGGAGCTGCGTTTCCTAGCCTTTCCAACGCCTTCCAGAGACTTTTCCTTCAAACCATGTGACGGCTTATCGCCGAGAGCAACGCAGTACAGTCCCAGCACCTGTGCGGTTTCGTTACGCCTCAACAAATGGTCGAACGACATCGTCGCCTTCTTTCAAACACAAACCTCACCATCTTCTCGCGTTTCTCGCATTTTTAAAACGCGGTGAAAATAATTCTACGAACTCGCCTTCCTTCGAGAATAAATTATGAAAAAAACAAAGACCAGAAAAAAATCTGCTTCTGATGAGCAAGAACTATGTATAGATGCTGCACGATGAGCTCTTCGTTGTTCTCAATGGCTCGTATCCCGTATGTTCAGGACATTGAAGAGATAAAGGTTTTTCCCAGAACAATAAAAAATTTCAGTAAAAAAAAATGTTCTTGTTCCAATTGAAAAATTCGCTGACAATTCCGTTAGAAATTTTTTTGAAATTATCCAAAAAATATTTAGCTTACAGTGTGCCAAAAATTTCGACGTTTTTTCACAAAAATTCATTCCCAACGGTGGATGAATTTTCATCGTTCTTCTCGTTTAGAATATTTCATGAATTTTCAGCCAACGCGAGCCGAGAGAAACGCTTTTTACAAAACTAATCCAAGTCCGAAGGAAAAATGTTTGCTTTTTTCGAAATTCACAAGAAACGTGTGCTTGAGATTTTTTATACTAAAACTTTATAGTAATTTTATAGGAAATTTAAATGAAATCTCCAATTAGCCCGACTAATGTATGGGAATGGGTCAGTCCCTTTAAGAACTGGACAAAATGAAGAATCTACGATATAATCTTATTAGCCTACCAAAAACAATTTAATTACCACGCCAACGCCACGCTCTCTCGATATTCTCGAATAATCCCTTTTGATCAAGGTCCCCTGCATATGTATAGTTATCTAGCCCTTTTGGAGGCTCGTAGTTTGACTCATTTCGTAGCAGCTGTCACGCGACGAAGCCACCGACATGCACGCGGCTTAATCTCCGAATCCTGACATTTCAACGCCTTCTGCGGTATTTATATACGAATGAGATGTAATCGCGATCGAAGACAGAACAGTCTAGATTAAATATAACTTTATCAGGCACTAGTATCTTCATTTATATGAGAGGCAAAAAAAAAATCATGAAAAATGTCCGTGAACGACGGCAAAAACGTTTTTTTCGTCTTATCAAAATATAAATTGCACGATTTTCCTTTATTTCAAATAAGATAAGTGGCCAATTCAGTTATTTCTTCTCTAACTTCCGGTTCCTTCATTGGCTCGCGCGATAGCCACTTATCAACGCCCTTCGTATATATATTTTTATGTTGATGACAATCTCGTCGACAAAGTGCTCCGTCAACTTATTATCCCTTGACGAGCATAGATGGGAGAGAAAAAAAGGGGGCCATATATGTTGCGGAGTATCGTGTGTGGGCAAACTGCGAACCATGCACATATTCAAGAGCTTTAATGCTCTTTGATGTTCAACTACTCAGCTCGCTCTCTTTCTTCGGTTTCTCGGACACGAATACCACGCAGAGTGCACCAAACCAAGCCACTGCTTTTCTCTCACAATAGACGTGTACTTTTTCATTAGATAAAGAGACAAGTGCTCTGAAAACAAAATTTTCTTTAACAAGATGGATCCTTTCGATACTTTCGAACAAACGTTTTTCCAATCGTAAATTTCCTTGACAATTTCATTAAAAATCATATGTATACTGCTAAAATGACGACACTTTTTAAATTATCAAAAAAAAACAACATGTAGTTCACCGTGTTCAACAAAATATCGACAATTTTTATCCAAATTTTATTTCCAGCGTGGATCGAATTTAATTTCTTTATCAGCTTGAAATATTTCCTGATCGACAAAGAAATTGAACCAACGACATTTATTTCTGATGCAATTCGCCTCGTGTATGCAATTACAGAAAAAATTACAGAGCACATTTTTTCACGTAATTTTCCCATAACCCTCTTCGAGGATAATAATATTTTTATTTTCATTTTTTTACTGGCCCCGTTTTCGGCCACGGGCATAATAATTTTGTACCAAATTATACGAAAGTGCGTATGGCTCACTCAAATCCATTATGTACCGAGAGTACAGTGCATTCACGTCCATACCACCATCACTATACCTTCTTGTACTTGTAAAATACTATCTACGCGCTGTTCCAGTATGTATAGTGCGTTCATGCACAGCCTGCACTCATGTGAGATAAAAAAGAGAGATCTCCGGGTGTCTCTGAATTGAGAATAAAATAAAAAGATGCCATGAAAAATAGGAGAATTGAAAAAGGAATTGAAACAGCCGGAAAATGACGAGTTTCTGCGACACGTTCCTGTTTCTCAATAATTTCGTTACTTTGGCAGTACATTCGGTATATTTTTTGATGCCATGACACAATATTTGGGATTATAAAAAAAAAAAAAGTTTGGTCGAACGTATCGAACAAAATATCGATTTGTTCCAACGAAATTTTGTTTTTCGCTATTTCGCATCGAATAATGAAATCAATTTGATCAGCTGGTGCTGCGAGATTCTAACGTTCAAAAAATAATTATTTATTGGGTTAAAAAGAAGCCAAACTCTTGGAATTCGCAAGTTAAGATGATAAGCTCGCAGACAGTCTCGCACATCTCGACGTCGACGCGTTTTCTATAGCACTGTGCCAACTCACGTACCCGTCGACGCCACAATTCTGCTCTTCGCGTCGGCGTCAAAGGGCTCATGTGCCACGCTCGCTCGAAACATACAGTAGGAGGAAAGCTCCCGAGTACCACAAGAAATATAAAAGACATAATGAAAGAGGAGCGAGTCAGGAATATTGAGTCTCCGCTCCGTGATGATGACAAAAAAATTTTCTTCACGTATGCACTCCGAAAAATAAATAGGATTCGCACCAGACCTCCGCACTGACTTTTATATTCAGCTCGTCATATTAGCCCTTGATTAAAAATACGAAAAAAATGTCAACGCGGACATGAATTCTGATAAAAAATTTTCTTCCCATAAAATTTCAACTCGTACAATAATTTTTTCTTCATAATTTCAAGCATTTTCTGTACTGGCAATAAAATTTCGTTAAAAATCCTCGACATTTTTACTTTCGTAAGAATCCTCGATTTTTTGAACACGGTGAACTAAATATTTTTCGAATTATTTCAAAATTTTTCTTATTCCGACACTAGATTTCGTTTCTGATGGAACTGTCAGCGAAATTTACGATTGAAACGTCAGAAACTTGCTTCCGAAGAGACTTTCATGAAGATTCCTTGCTGCAATGAGAACATTTTTGGGATTATTGAAAATGAAGGTTTAGTCGAACAAAATATTCATCTGTAGGAACAAAATTTTCTTTTTCTTTTCTATGATGAACTTGAATAAATGGAGCCATTCTGAATATTTATTGAAGCGATTGCATCAAATCAAATGCAAAGCTTTCTATTAGATTACTGCGACTGTGCATGAGCAAAATGTCCTCTATTCTCGCTATCGCGAGCTTTCAACACATTTCTCCAACGATATTCTCGAGCCAACGCATTGAATGAGAAACGAGAGACTCGCTTAGCATGTCGTCGTGCAATAATAAGTGCAGATCTTATGGAGTCTTGGTTATGGAGAACCGTGAATCCTATACCGTTTATTCCACATTTTATCATTCGTCGAGGGTGTCAGCGATTTCTTTTGGCAATCTACTCTTCTTATCTTTTTTTTCTCCTTCATATTCGCCGATCGTGGAGTTGGTTAAGATCGCGGCAATGAAGTCCCACGCGAAGAAGTAGCGTGCATTGAAAAAGCAAAGTTATTTCAATCTCCAACAAGCAGTAAATTCGCTCGAATTTCGAGCATAAAAACTGTGAAAATTTTTGGGATAATTAAAAAAAAAAAAAAAAAGATACAATGGTTGGTCGAACGTATCGATCTTTTCCAACAAATATTTTATTTTCAAATAAATATCCGACACAATATAGAATTGCGCAAAACTTGTTTCATTATACGATTTGTAATATAAATGTGGAAACTCTCTCACTTTCAATAAAGACCGAAAATACGCACCGTCAGCGCGGACAATGAGATTTATTTATTGAACGGAAAGGCGAGGCAAGACAAACGACTTATTCGATCACACGGACCACTTAAATGGTTTCTCCACCGACACCTAATGCATACCGTTTATTATCGCGATACCGAGCTCAGTTACGTGTATACGATTCCACCATGCACCTCCATTTTTTAATCGAGTTATTATGTCACGTACACGCCGATATTTCACATATGAGAAAAACTAGTATCGAATCTTGACCGCCGATTAGATCATCGGGTTGATCCGGTCCTGGCCCCTGGCATTTCTTTATGTTTGCTGACAATTTTGTTCAGTCGTTACGACTGCAAATTCTGTTGCGTTGCATAAACAGCAACGAACTGGAGCAAAAAGAATGTTTTTTTTGTTGTTTTTCACTCGGGGAATTGTCAAGCCAAACAATTACGAAATTAATGCAAGGAACGAGAAAAAAAAATTTGTTGAAAAAGATCGATATTTTGTTCGATACGTTCGACTAAATGTTTTGTTCGAATGATCCAAATAATTGTGTTATTGTAGCAAGAAATATTCTAGAAAGTGCCTCCGGAAGAAAATTTTTGATGCTCCAATAATAAATTTCGTTGCTGCACAAAATAAAGAAAAATTTATAATAACTGAAAAAAAAATGTATTTCACCGTGCTCGACAAAAAATATCGAGGATTTTTAACGAAATTAAATTTTCAGTGAGCCTACGATACGTGTCGACGTTGCGTCAATAATTGGGGAATAAATAATATAGATGAAGCGATAAAAATTGGGTGCAACGATTGATTTTAAAATTTCGTGTCATTTCCATACTGGATTATGATTCATTCCCCCCCGGCTTACGCTTGAAACGGTGCATTCGTTGGAAGTCTGGGTGAGTGGGGAGTATACAAAGAAACAACGGGCATAAGAAAGTCTCGTGGATGGAGCATGTTTACGGTGTAAAAGATTGAGAGCTAATGAGAGGGGGAGAGCGAGATGGAGAAAGAGGCATGCATAGCACGAGTTCTCGTGGCTGCCACGAGGAGCGCTGAGTGTAATACGGAATCGAAGGAGACGGGGCAGTCGCGCAGATAGCCGTGGGTCTGGCTGGCGAGCGGTCGTAACGCGACAAGCGCGCCACAGTATCCATAGATTTCTTTACGTTCGCGCGTGTTGCTTTTCACACAAGGAGAGTCGATCGAGATGACGAAAAACGAAAAACCGAAAACAAAAAGAATCGAGCGAGCGTGAAAGAGTGTAGAATGTCAAGCCGGAAATAAATTCAGTTAGAAAATGAGAAAACGTGCTTTGATTATCGTAAATTCGAGACTGCAAGCCCGACTCGGTCGACGAATAAAAATCGAGCAGGCGAATTAAAATAATTTCATCATCGAATTCGATGATGAAAATTTTTCTTTCGAGCATGTTACATAGTGATTAATTACTCCAAAGCGATTACGCAATCAACCGCCATTGCTTAAAACAACAAGAACATTGTAGGCAACTGATTATTAAAACTGGAAACCCGTGAAGTTGTGATAAAAAGTGAAAGTGCGAGTTGGCAGAATTTATAAAGAATAAATGCGAGTGAGTTTCGGAATTTAAACTCAGTTTTTGTTCAGGTGATGCAAAGTCGTGGAACGGTGAAAATTTCGTAGTCAATTCTCGGGATGAATTAATCTCGTACCCTCATTTTTCTTTCTCTTCTGATCCCGAGGACGGGCAGACTCGAGGCAAAAAAAAAAGCTTTGCTCGTCGTTCGGCACACACGTGTTTTCGTCTGTCATCGACGTTGCCAGATCGGAGCAAGACTCTTGGAGTAGTAAGTGTCTTGGATATCCAGACGCTGTTGGCCTCGCATGGCCCGAAGCCGAGAGGACAATAACAGGCGAGGAACGGAGGAGGAGCGAAAAAAAAAATATCTGTATCGATAAAGTGCTTGCTCCGATTCTACGTTAATTTTGTAACGATCCCAGGATCGTTTATTTACGATATTTCGTTCTCGTAGTCAAAAGTATTTGGCCGAGGCTCTTGAATCGTTGGGAGAAGAAAAAAGCAGCCCCTTTATAGTAAAGAACCCGAGGAGAGAGAGAGAGGGAGAGAGAGAGAGAGCATAGTGGAGGAATAAAAAAAGAAAGAAAAACAGAGGGAAACCCGTTTGACGAGATTCTAGACAGCTGAATTGAATCTGCGTTACAACGGCTCCAATTTCAAGCCCATTCAATTGGGACATCGAAATAAGCGAGACCGAGAGGCCAAGGAAGAGGTCATGTAAATCAAGACAGAATTATTCTCACTGATTCACCATCTTCGTCGAGACATACAATACCAAAAAGAAAAAGAAGCCAGCTCTCTCGACCATTCTGGGTTCTCGAGCGGAAAAAAAAAAAAAAAAAAAAAAAAAACAAGAAAAAAAGCAGTTGCCCAAAATGAGCGGCGGGAATATTCATTGACGACATTCGCTTGGATTTACCGAGCGATAGATGCAACTAAAATGCTGGACAACACGGAAGACTCCCCGAAAAGAAGATCAACGTTTTACGTTTCCCTTGACGGTGAACCGCGTCAAAATGCCTCGAAGCTCGTCAAGACATTCTCCAATGCGGACAGTGAAAAATTTAGCTGTAACACATTTCCCATAAGTACCGGAAAAAACCCACCCAGTGCCATATTGATTCGTACCTTAAGCAACAACGAGACGTTCGTTGCCAAACAACCTCGAAGCAATCCCCAAAGGAGCATGAGTATCGATAATTCCGGAGTGGATGGAGGTGAAACGACGCTTCTGGTTGCCGAGCCGCGAGGAAAGGTTCAATCTCTGACGAGGATATTCGAAGCTCCAGCGAGAATTCGCGAGTCTGGAGAAGAGACAAGTTCGAGTGAGACTCAGCAGACGCGAAAGAAAGTCGAGAGAACACGCTCCTTCAAAACGATCGAGAGATTCCAAAGCCGCTTTACCGGTAGGAAGGAAATCGCTCGGAGTAACGGCAAAGAACTCACTTCCGGTGTGGCCAATCAGCGTTTCAACAGCACGATTGGTTGTCTCGAGGCCGGACGCGAAGACTCGATAGCCGATAGACGAAAAAAAAAAGAAGAGCTCAAAGAGTCCGGCGACGTTTTCAAAGATGGGGGAGCCTCGAGAATCTTCAAAGAGACTGGCGAGAGCAAAAAAATCGAAGCAAAGACTCGGAGATTCGGGAAAGATAGTCGCGACCCAAATCCACGATATTCTACGAGTCTGGTCGCTTCGCAAAACAATAATCAGAGCAGCGACACTCCGGGAAGACGAATCAAACCGAATAATAATAACGTCGCCGGAATTTCGTCCAATAATGTCAATAATTTAGCCTCGAAAGTCGGCGAAAATCACTCCCTCGGTTCGTCCTCGTCGAGCACAACATTTACCAATCTTCTTATTCGCCGAACTCACAGCACCAAAGTCGCCAGGAGCGCGAGTACTCTCGTCAGATCGGCCCCCACCAATTCTAACAAAAGGCACCTTCTCTCCTCATCCGTTTCCGTCGACAATTCTGTCGCTAACGATCCTCAAATAATCGTTTCTTCCATAAATTGCGTCGATTGTTGCAACGACAAGGATTACACGTGCTCCACCTTGACCGAACGTTGTCCCAGGCATGAAATTTCCGGGCCACATAATAACGACGATTTTTCCGGAGGCAACGAATCATCCTCCGCTTTCGAGGATCCCGACGGTGATGCCGGCGTTCATTCAGGTACAATCGCTTTTTCTTTCTCTATTTTTTCCTCATCCACGAGGCATACGACATTTCGCCTGGTCTACCTCATCGCCGCACATTCGATAAACCTCGAGCTTCCAATAAGCCGAGGTCGCGCGTCATCCCGAGACCGGAAATGCGCAACATTATTTCATACAAAAATCGACTATATTCCTATAAATATTTAATTTCTTGCTCTTGCCATGACATCATTTTTGGGATGAGCTTATAAATAAAAAATAATAAAAAAAAAAACACGTTCGGTCGAGACGTATCGATAAAATATCGATCATTTCCAACAAAATTTTATTTTCAGTGTACGGAGCGTATAAAAAACGAAATGAAATGTTGAAAAGTGAAGAAAAATCGTTTCAAATTCCGACAGCGTCTTACTTAACGGAAGGCCCGTTTACCGATTCCTATCGCTCGATAAACGTCGGCAGAAACTGTTTCGAAAAAGACCCATTTATTGTCTTCAATCTTTCTCGTTGCGTGAAAATCGCGATAATGAATCATGAAACTCGGTGCAAACACTGGACGCAGTTGTATGGAGATGAACGAAAGTTTCGAGATTGAATAAATGCTGAAAAAAAAGAAGAAAAAAAAAGGAAAAAATGAAATAAACGGTGCGAGAATTTTTTTTTCAGTGCACTAATCGCGAGGAATGAGCACTCTGCATTTTTCCATTTCGAACAAAATGAGAAATGATAGATCTCCGATAAAGTACATAAATAAGTATACGTATGAATATATCGATATATATGAGGCTGGTAAAGAAGGCTCGGGGAGAAAAGGCGTGTAGAGCTGACGAGAATGGTCTCAATAACAGAGCGAGTCCACTATGGTCCATAACCCAGGCCAATTTTAGTCAAGTATATGGCAAACTCTGTGGGAACCTTAGCCTGGGGTCATTCACCGGTCTCTCGCGCTACAACAAAACTTTTCTTCGAACACACATCAAGGCGTGGAAAGCCGCGCAGACGCGACGTAACGAGTAAGTGCGCGCAACAAAAAACAGGGAGAACAAGTTGAGCAAAAGATTTAAAGGAAAAATAAAAGAAATTTAGACGCTTACGTATCAGAGAAAACGTGACTTTTACGAGCTCTTACACCCACGTTTAACTCTCCAATCCTCCGCGACGATAAAAAAAAATTTTAAACAAAAAAAAAAGCACCATATGAGAGCCGATAAAACTCTAGCTGTAAGGGATTATCGTAATTACAACCAAGCACCAAATTATAGAGTCCGTACGGCCTCTCTTTCGAGTCCTCTCTTCGACAGCACTTCGATATGAAAGAATAAGCTCATGTACAGGACTGAGTCTTCGTCTTTCCTGCTGCTACCGATACATACATATAAATCCATGTCTTTCAATGCATTCGTATAATCTTGTTCAACCTTTTTTGTCCTCAATATTTATAGTGCAATGCCTACACACTCTCCATTGCATACTGATCCCGCAGTATCGTAACGATACATCGACGAGGCTTTCGATTCGCTTACCCCGCCCATCGCAAACGCCAAATATATACGAATAATTTTCCATCATTCTATTCTCAATATAATGTTTATTGTAAACTGCAAATGGATTAATTTTACTAAAAATCGTCGACATTTTTTTTCAACACCTTAAAATAAATATTTTTTTGCATAATTTGAAAATTTACATTATTTTTGCCATACTTTCGGTTCTTTTACGGAATTGTCCGCAAACTTCGACGATTGGGGAACGACAAAAATTAGCTCCCGAAGAGACTTTCTAGAATATTTCTTGCTGCCATGATACAGTTTTTCGGATTGTACAAAATATCGATATTTTTCAACAAAATTTTCTTTTCAGAGGAGAGATTCGAATTATTCATTTTCAACAGTAATGACAATTTTCTGGCTCAATTTTTCGATTCTCTTAATTTTTTTCGTCACTCAGTTCTTGGGTGTTGTAAACATATTGACAAGAGTTTAGGCTCATCTTATAATCTTATCGCGGGCTTATCGCGTTGTTTTCGATGCTCGAAGTTACGGAAACGGCTGGACATCGTCCATGCACTCGTGCACACTATTTAGGATGGTTAAGAAACCCAGCAAAGCTCTTTCGACCACGAGCACGTTAATGATTTTACCGTAAATTCTCTCAAATCCCATGGAGCTCGTTACGGTGCACACAATATTCCTTTGGACCCTTCGCATATCCCCCGTAAATGAATTAGCAGCGCCAACGTATGTGACCTCCACTCCCAAAAGCTTCGTGCACCAATTCCATGGATCTTCACGATCCAAGGACCCTGAGATTGATCACCCGCAACGAAAGATATCCTGACCATATGCGCATCGTTAAATAAACCTCGAACAAAAAGGAAAAAAAAAAACAAGATAAAAAATCCTAAGCGACAGTGCTTTTTTGTACATTTTCTATAAATCATGAAAAAAAAATTTCTATTTTTAAAAATGACGTCAATTGGAAAAAAAAAACTCAACAAAATAACGAAGCGACTAATGTCCACTGGAAATGAAATGATGTTGGAGATCATCGACATTTTGTTGAATACACGGAACACTGAATATTTTTTAGATCATTTCAAAGTTTTCGTTATTTTGTCAGTGCGTTTGATTTCAAACGGAATTATCAGCGAAAGTAACGAACAACAAAAATTTCGTTCCGAAGGGACTTCCTAGAATATTTCGTGCTGCAATGACGTAATTCTTGGGATTATTATGAACGAAACGTTTTCAGTGTCGAGTTTAAGAAAAGATTGAAATTTCCTAAATCCGTTCGTTCCATCGTTCACTCAATGACAATTTTTCGGGACGGTCAATTATTTTGATAATTGTCTCCGCATTTAGAGCTAAGCCATTAAAAACTTTGCAGAGACGGTGAAAAAAAAAAAAAACAAAAATGTTCTCGACCTCGAACGTTTTCAACTGTAACATGAAAAAAAAAAATAAAACACAAATAAACCGAGTACAAAGTATTTTTTTCAGTGACGTAAATCGCTTAATTGCTTTTTCTCTCAATTAAAATTCCATGCAGCATGATGTCACGATAAATGGTTGTTGTTGTCTTTTTTTCTTTAATTTTGCAACAATGAATAGAGTTGTAATGGGCCAGGATTTAATGCGTTAGAATGGCGTGAAAAAAGCAAAGAGAGGATGAGAAAGAAACGAGTAAGGCAAAGGGGTAAATCGAGATTAAATTACAACGTCACCGGGAAGATCACGAGAGAGAATTTTGTAGCGATGCCGTTATTGGACGGAAGAGGATCTCTTCTCAATATTATTTCTCGCTCGCGCCAATTTAGACTCTGGTTTGCTGCGGGAACGCGCGCCAAGAGCGAAAAAGTTTCTCTACCAAGCAGCCGCAACGCACGGAATATGTTTTTCGCTATACAGGCAAAATGTATCGATGCAGACTCTTCGGAAAAGATGGAAGCACGCTGCATTCAAAGATTATCAAATATTTCTCGTCCCCAAGAAACACGGGGATCGCTTCTTATCAGCATCCGAAGTTACTTGTGAAAAAAAATTATTCAACATTTGTTTTTTCTTTTCATTCCAATGGAAAATTCGATCATGGGGAGAAAAATTCAAAATTAATATATTTTTTTTTCATGTCGAGGGTAATTTCGATTGCGGCGGAAAAAATCGAAATGATCCGAAGGGATTATCGTACGAGCAGCTCCATTCATATCTGATAAAAATTTATGGCTCAGCAGCAATGAACAGTTCTTCAAAATTGTTTCCGAAGTAATCGAAATTCCAGTCTGGGAATTTGGTATCAAAACGTTCAGTCGCGACCGGTTGAATCGAGTCTGTGTGTCTCGACTTGTTGCGTGCTGAGAGCCATTCCCTTCGAGGATTGAACCGAGGGCTCTGCTAAGATATCCCGTGGACCTGCATCTTCGAATTTTTCGGGGACCCATATACTTATAAAGAGAAGGGAAAGAAGAAAGAGAAGAAAAAAAAAAAAAAAAAAAAAAAAAAAAAAAAAAAAAAAAAAAAAAAAAAGAAAAAAAAAAAAAAACACATGATAAAAAAATGTGACGCTGGTCGAGCCAGAACAACGTGGTGGCCCGCTGGGACCACCTGCCCACCGGGCGCTCCTCTCAACTTACACACCGACTCTGACCAACATCAATATCCATGGGTCTCTCTATAAACATATACTCACATACTTTCGAGACGAATTTTATGTTCCGATCTCCCTTCTCGTTTTCTCCGTCATCCACGTCTCGGAGTCACAAAACGCCCACACTCACATCTCTCGACTGTATCACGTACTCTGTCCATACAATAAACATCGCGTGTGCTACTTCCGCGATGAATCCTCCGTCGCGGATCCATCAGCTTCTTCGTCATAAGTCAAAATAAAAATAAGCTTCGATATATAAAAACATACCGAAAATATCATAGAAACTTGGAAATGTCAATGTACGTTCGAACATCTTTACTCAAATGTTTGCAAGCAATCGAAATGCATGCATGCATATATCTCTATAGGCAAGATTGAGTCAGCATTAAAACGAAATTCTGTTTTTTCTTTGCCAGATTCCCCGATTCTTATTGAATATTTCATCGAAATAATAAAACGATATTTTTTTGGGATTCAAAAAGAGAATCGATACGAAAATTGTTATAGTTTTTTAAATTGGACGAAAAATAAATAAAAAAATAGATTTTTCGTTGGACCTCAACGTTGCGAACTTCAGTGTCATATTAAAAGACGTTGTATGGGCGACGACCAATCAGTTTTATTCACATGCAAAATGTTTTGCGAGCCCAACTTGATTATAAAAAGTTTTTACAAACTGACTAAAGAACAACATACTCCAAATTCAAAATTGCCCGAGGGAACACGTATTTGTTACATATTATGACCGAAATGTAGAAAATATTTGACGACCCATTCCTTTGAAAAACTTAACAGAGCTTCTTCGATGTTACATGAAAGCGTATCCAAAGTTTCTAGAAGATCATTCACCATTCAGAAAACGAAATATTTAATTTTTAATATTGCAGCTTCTAACCCTTGCTCTTATGAGGAACCACTGAAAATCGTGATTTTTATGAATAAATATCTCGACTTTCACTTGGAGGGCATTTTCGAAATCGTTATTTTTTAGATAACTTGAGTTTTTGTTACGTAAATGATAATGTGTTGAGACAATAATAATTTTTATAAATGACAATTGTCCGAGTGATTACGTATCACTATATGTTCTTCACGTGGTGCAAAGGAATTCTATCGATAGAAAATTCTGCATAAAACGTTCTTAAGGATGACCGTTTAAATGTTAACACTTTTTTCATCAGTATTAGGTAATGAGACGTCATTTTTTATTAATGACACACACTATCGAGTGTATGCTGCTAATTATAGAATAACACGGTGTCCCACAATCGCTTAATCTGCTCCGCTCGAATAGAAAGGTTTCTCAGAAATGCCTAGTCGGAGTAATCACTCGTCCACCACTTTTATCCACTTGGAAATGTCACTCCGTTAAAGCACCAATGGAATGATTTTAGCGCGGGACAAGAGATGATACACGAATTATTATTTTTCCGAGAATCACGTAACTGGTCCAAGAGTCTCAAACGAATCCATACCTTCGTGTAGGTTCGTTCATTGATAAAATGATCCAGACAACCATGGCGGAGTTTCTATTTACGATAGGGCCAAAAAATCCGGCTCTGTGGACCACAAATTATTTTGTCTCGATGCGCCACACCTAAGCCAACGCTCACAATCGATTCTGCACAGTCTGACTACCACACAATATCGTGTTACAAACAAAAAAAGAGACATAATTTTTGTGGCAATCGAAGGGAGAGGATGAAGATTTTTTTTTGCTTCACGATTCATTCGCCCCAGGCATTTTTTGACTCACCTGCAAATCGAATTGTCCTTACGTTGTCCTACCAACCGAAAACTCGTTTCGATGATTTAAGCGACGGAGAGAGGAAAAAATGAAGGAAACTCCTTTGATTCGTATCGTCTATGTCATCGCAATTATCGGCGTATCTTCGCGGGCCATCGCGTTAAAATTCTGCTCTTTCTAAACGCTTGATTTATATCGTCAAACATAAGGGCAGGGATTTTGTTCCAGATTCGGAACTTTGTAGAATCCTCCACGATTTTCACGTTTGCCTTTCGTTTGTTATACCAGGATCACTTTTTTTTCATTTTAGTTTTCACCGTAGAGAGTCAGCAAAACGCGTTTGTTAAAAAAAACGGCCTAAAGTGTCACGAAACGAATTAACGATACCGCCGTGACGCTCACAGATTTCCGTTTTTATTCCTCAATTTTTTTCTATTTAACCAGCAGGGGAGGCTCTGCATTTTTTTCTCAATATGTTCCGTTTTACCGTCGAGAATATGCGACGCGCGTGACGACTTCATTGCTCGTCGCCCCATAACTTTCCACAATTGCGCGTGAAAAACCACACGTGGTCAGAGGAACAGGCAGTAATGAAAAAAAAAACATTCTACGCGGTTCGAGAGTTGCTATGAAATCATGAAGATTGATTTATATACGCAAAGTCGTATCGCTTCACGGAAAAAAAAAAATTGTTGACAAAGATCGATATTTTGTTCGATACGTTCGACTAAACGTTTTTTCTCAATAATCCCAAAAATTGTGTCATCATTGCAGCAAGAAATATTATAGAAAACTTTTTTGGGAGCAAACTTTAGTCGTTCCAATCGTAAATTTTGCTGACGATTTCGTTCGAAACCAAATTTACTGCTAAAATGAAGAAAATTTGGAAATAATCCCGGAATTGTTTAATTTACCGTGTCCAATAAAATATCGACGATTTTTATGAAAATTTCATTTCTAGTGTTCGCAAAAAACAAAACAAAATAGCCAGAGTCGGACACGCGTCATTGAGGGTTTTTGCAATCGAAATATTACGAAAGCTTTAACCAAAAAATTCTTCGCCGGAAGTTGAAACTTGAGCGTTTACGAGTGAACATTTGCCGTAAGTTTATTGCTTAATTGGGACTGCGACAATTGTCGCTTTGCAATTGAATTCATTATTCCCTTCTCATTCTCAATTGGCTCGCTTGGGGCTTTTTCTTAGCTTTTATTGACGATCGTCCAATTGTCCCCAAATCGATTGACAGTAATTTCTGGCTGTTTTTAATTGACATTTTGATTAATTGATCATTGAGGGCAAATTTAAGGAATAAGTTAAATTTGAGGAAAATTCTTTAGTGTCGATCGCGTCTATGGCATGAAAGCGAAACGACGATATTGCCTCCTGCTTCGGAATTTAGAACTCGCCTCGCTCGGTTTATTCGGTTCGAAGAATTTTTATTTTTATTTTTTTTCCATTCCTCTTGCGTACATAGAGAGTTCGTTATTCTCGTGTATGTTGGGTTCGAGTTTTCTGTCGAACGTGAGAATTTACGACGCTCGAATCGCCATCGTGGTAGGAGGAGGAAGGAGGAAGAACTTGAGATATGCAATTCAGTCTACCTGACGATTTGCTCGTGTCCCCCGCCTGCCCTTAGTCTCGGGAAACATTCACATTGTAATAAATAAATCGTTGACATATTAAATAACATGTCGTGGAAAATTTACCGAGCAAAACGCGACGTAAACTCGAAAGAAAAAGGAAGAAAAAAAAAAATGGCTTCATCACAAGACTCAATCATAACTTTCACTCTCACGCTTGCTGGGACTTATGCGATGATGAGAAACCACCGTGAGAGGAGATCAATGCGGACTTAAGAATCCTGAGAACTCTGCTACTACGACAAACTTATTATTCTTGTTGACCATGCGTTTCGCTCACCCATGCGTACGCGGCTCTCGTACACGCGTCTCAAGTGACTGCACCGAGAAACGCATTAGTGGTTTATGCATCCCTGACACTCCACAAAAAATCCACTTTTCTTTCTTATCTCATCGCTGTCTCGTGCTTTTTTTTTGCCCCGCCGTACTAACTAAATGAGTCACGCGATTACTTTACGCACAGGATAATGGGGTATATTATCAGGACAATTAATAAACAAATGCGTGAGCATTACCGTTACCGTACAATTCACAACGTTTTTTTTTTTTTTTTCCAACATTTATTAAATCTTGAAACTTTCGTTTATCCCAATGCGACAGTCCAGTGTTTGCACCGAGTTTCATGATTCATTATCGCGCTTGTCACGCAACGAGAATCAGAGAAAAAAATGATCCTTTTCGGAATAATAATCGAAATCATTTCGGCCGACGATCTTGCTATATTGAGCAATAAGGAAAGGTAAACGGGGTTTCTATTAAGAAAGTCGCTTTAGAAGTCTAAAATAGTAAATTATAACACTAGGACGAAATAGTAGATTTGTGACGAGTGTGCGAGCTTATTCACACACGAGTCAAAAAAAGTTTTTCGTACGCGTGTTTTACGGATGGGGGTTTTGTGTACGCCAAACGTCCATTTACGTGATATAAATTTTTTTTTTATTTTCAACACTAAACGCTGAAAAAAAATCTTGTAGGGAAAAATCGTTATTCCGTTCGATACACATTCGACCGAACGTTTTTTCGTTTTTTTTTGTTCATATCCCAAAAATTGTGTCATGCAGCAAGAAATATTCAAAAATGAAGTGTCTTCGGTAGCAAATTTGTAAGTAACTAAATGTACTGTAAAAATAACAAAAATTTTGAAATTATCCAGAAAATATATTTTAGTTCACCGTGTTCAACAAAATATCCAAGATTTTTAACCAAATATCGTATTTCTAGTGCATTGATCCTGGAGTAATGTTAGTTCAGAATTGAGATTAATCCATTCAATACGCTTACAGACTGCTCATATATTATTATGCTTTCGAGCCATCGATATTACGCTCCAGCTCTTAATTCTGATTCAACGTAAATGATAATTCTATTTCTAAGCGTTTTTCCTTGTTCCGTTCGGAGTAATCCGTGCACGAACGTATGGACAGAGTAGAACTGCATCTGCTGCGAACTGCAGCAGGTATACAGGCCTACGAATTCCGGCTCCCGAGGGGGAAAAACACTCTTGCGTTTGCTGATTTCGGGGGAAAAAAAAATGTAGACCGAAAAATGACGAAACGAGAGAAATTCCTTGATAGTCGAAACAGACAGATTATGTACCGCTCTTCTTATTCGATCCCCTCGAGGTCGCGTCGAAAAGTCTTGTCATCATTTTCGTTGACAATCCCCATTGGCCTGCTCCCGCGTCAACTTATGCACACACGAGTGTGTACCACAAATACATTTTTATGTGATGAAATAAACCACACTGAGGGGAATATCGGAAGCGTGGCGGGAGGAGGGGGGGGGGGGGGGGGGGGGGGGGAGAAAGAAAACAAAAAGACAGACAAATCTCCTCCGCGCACAAGTCCTCAAATTGAATTCTGGCTTAACCATAT